>JAKGUB010000332.1:16897500-17132500 GCA_026261675.1 Hippocampus mohnikei | reverse complement strand
GTACTGTATCTATATTGTTGCATGCTAGTCCAGTACTACAGTGATAAACTACTCCCACATCCAGTTAGTAATAAGTAAAAGAAGCCAACATACAGGTATGTATAATGAATAGCCGTCTGCCATCTATTTTGTATCGCTTGTGCTATTCGTGATTACATGTGAGCTGGAGCCGGCCCGGTAGTCCAGTGGTTAGCACGTCGGCTTCACAGTGCAGAGGTACCGGGTTCGATTCCATCTCCGGCCTCCCTGTGTGGAGTTTACATGTTCTCCCGGGCTTGCGTGGGTTTTCTCCGGGTGCTCCGGTTTCCTCCCACATTCCAAAGACATGCATGGTAGGCTGATTGAGCACTCTAAATTGTCCCTAGGTGTGAGTGTGAGCGTGGATGGTTGGTCGTCTCTGTGTGCCCTGCGATTGGCTGGCAACCGATTCAGGGTGTCCCCTGCCTACTGCCCGGAGACAGCTGGGATAGGCTCCAGCACCCCCCGCAACCCTAGTGAGGATCAAGTGGTTCGGAAGATGAATGAATGAATGAATGTGAGCTGGAGCCCATCCCCACATTGGCGGTCCACCAGTTGCAGGATATATCATGAAGATACTGCAATCTAATGACATTGTGACATTCATATAAGATCGAGGTCGAATGTCACCAACATGGCACCATATGGTCCATCCGACAACCCCGTGGCCGTGTTCTCAAAGTAGCTTCAAAATGATGGTACACTGAGATTGAAGGTTGTGAGTGACGATATGAAAATGTAAAGATTTGGAGAACTCTCTCAAAATAAAGATTGTTTGCTTCCTATCTTATTAAATCATAGTTGATAATCACATAGAGAAATATTTTACACACTTGGTGTCTAGACATAGTTGCGCCTTTTTAATTAGCATTGTATTGTATTAGCATTTATTCAAAATATGTGTTTTTTAAATCAGTCTGTGGTTGGAACCAGGATCCTTCTGACTTGAAGCACAGTCCACCACTTTGACACCCGTCCACTCCGCAAGCAGTGAAACACCCCTACCTTTGTCCGTCCTAGCCTAGACTAGACATAACAGATGGATGAACTAACCGATCAGACAACGGAGGAAGTGGACATGGAAACTAATCAAAGAGAGTGAGGGTCTCATCAGAGAACTGAGCTTCGAAACAGCTTCCTTTTTATTTGAAACCCCCTCTTCATGCTTGTGGTCGTCCATGTCGTTTCAGTCACAGCACCTGCTTTCCCCATCATCTTTCCACAGCGATCACACTCAGGCGCAGTGTGAGCAATGTGCTGTTGTACGGCCCTCTGACTTCAAACAAGAGCCACTCCAGGAATGATAATGACAGAAACATGCTTGGAAAAATAAGATTGTTCTCCAGAAATACACACCGTTGCTGATGTGTGCCTTGGTTCTCAGGGCACACAATGATTGATGGTTGTTTCACTGCTATCTGTTTGCCAGGGTTTTGGTTGTCTTTGGCTGAGAACGAAGCAGTAAGAATAGGTTGGCAGCATATTAACGGATTCTTCCATCTCTCGAAACACACCTGCCCTGCGTCTAAGCTAAGACACACATGCACACACCGGGAGACATTCCCAATGTGCTCCATTTCACATTCCGATCCTCTGACCACATGTCTGCTTTTATATGATCATATTGAAGGTTTATATTTAAAACCAAAAATGTCCCCTTTTAGTTTGTTTTGTTTGCTACCATTTGGAAAAATACTTACTATGCACAGCCCTATCTTTCGCTCTGTCCTTGAATCACTATTGTTGTCCTCATGATGGATTTTTGTTTTGCGACCAGAATGAAGTCGTTTTTAAACAATGACTTAAAGGGTTGAAAATCGTTGCAAATCTTAAACTAGGGCTTCATGGCCAATTTCACATTTTAACCATCAGATTTTTGATTCGTTGAGGGAAACGTGCATGACAAATGCATTTTTTTCCCCCACACAGCGACACAGACTGTTCCCAATCAAGCAAAATATGTCTCATCAGTCATCATCAAGCTGCAGCCGAACGTCCTCAGTCACATCACGCTTGGCAACATTTCGACAAATGAACCGCGAAACTGTCATGAACGCGCGTTGTTGAGGACCCAAGTGGTAGGGACGCAGTGAGGCAAGGCAGTTGCTCTCTCCAAAAAGTATTTCATTTCCAAACCGTAAAAGGAAAACAGGGAACTGTAGAATCACCCAAAAACGAAATTAATGAAAGTCCAAAAGGCTACATTCAAAGAAACAAATACTGCGACGAAGCTTCCTGGGACGTGACATAACAACTGACAAGAACTACAAACCAAAGCGAAACGA
The DNA here is from genome assembly GCA_026261675.1 of Hippocampus mohnikei. Lineage (NCBI taxonomy): Eukaryota > Metazoa > Chordata > Actinopteri > Syngnathiformes > Syngnathidae > Hippocampus > Hippocampus mohnikei. Next base: position 17,130,197 of record JAKGUB010000332.1, on the reverse strand, counting down.
TTCAACCAGGACTGAACAGTGACAGGAAACCAAACAATAGAGGCTGTGAGAGTTGATTGGATAACACAAGGGACCGGGTTGACAAGCACAGGTGAACACAATAACCTGATGACAACACACGCATGACAAAAGAAAAACATGCCAAAACCAAAGTCGAATTAAAAGCCAAGTCCGCAAAACACACATGACCCCAACAGATGCAATACGACAAAAACCAAAGTCACAAATTAGGTCACCGCTCTTGTCACGGCCGCATGGTGTCACGGTCGCTTCAGAAACATTGCCGTGCTCTCGGTGGTAGTCCACCATGTCATGCCCTGGTGCCAATCGGGATTATGACTCATTGTGATCTATAACCTATTTGTTTGTACTCTCAGATCAAGAAAGGATACCTACAAGACCCGTTCTTGTGAATTTCCCATCCGCACTATAGTACCGCGCACCGCACCTGATTATAAGCTGCACCCACTGCATTTTTAAAGGAAAACCAATGTTGTACATACACAAGCCGCACCTGTATATAAGCCGCATGTGCCCACATTAAAACATGTCAACATATTTACAAAGAAAGAGAGAGTTTTCAAAGTTTGAATAATATAACTTTACAATAATAATAATATAACTTTCTTCCCAAACGGTGCCTGTGACGCGGCAGTAAAACGGTAGCAACATGGTAACAACACGCTAGCAACAGAATAGCAACACAGTATAACAGGTCTGCTAAAAGAACATACCGGTACTTGTAAAAATCACGGTGAGCCGTCGTTTATGCCAAGTTTACGTGCAACAGCTCCGTTTCCTTCTTTATCGGACAGCTCGATTGCTTTTAGTTTGAAAGCTGCGTCATATGCCTTTCTTTTTGCATTTTCCATGATGAGGCTTTGTTCACGCTCATTTAATTGATGCACAAGACAAGAAGTTGCAGTCTTCCTCGACGCATATATTCCACCGGTCTTAATCTTACCTTTTCTACTCGAGCGCCCCTGGCGGCCGTTAGAAAAATTACACAAATTGGCCGCATCACTGTATAAGCCGCAGGGTTGAAAGTTTGGGCTTCGTTTAGTTTGATGTCAATTATGCTCTTGCACGTGTTTTTGGCTTAAGGAGGAGGCCAAGCCACTTGCAGCAACAGATGAAAGTGAAATGAGTCATTCTCCTTAACTCAGTTAAATTGTGTTCTAACTTTGAATGTGCAGCTTTGGTGAATGAAGGAGAAAAGTCAGACTCAAGCAGACCCCACTCAAGTTTTCGGCCCACGTGATCAAAGTGGTCGGCAAGCAGAGAATTTTTCCACCCACAATATAAGAGCTCTGTGATTATTTGGAAACGTCGCAAATTCCCACAGATTCAGAACCTGCTGACTGTTTTGGGCCCAGAACGAGGACAGGTTTGGCCAAGTGGTGAAAACGCTACCTGACTGTCCCAGAGAAAGCAAGCCGACTGAGCAATAGAATTTTTTTTTACTCTGACTAGGATTACCATCACACCAACACGCATAGTGTTATAATGTGTATGAGCTCTCCATTGTCTGTGAAAATAGATTTGGAGAGCTATCCGCCTTCTGCGATTATTTTAAAAATGGTATAACTGTACTGCAACAATATCAATGACGTCAGCAGTGACTTGCCAACTCCACTATCAAGAACAGAATCTGAAGTCATGCAATACCTATTACAGAATGACAATGGCAAATGATTGACAGGATTTTTTGTGAATGGATGTTCTTAACTCATTCAGCACCTGTCTGAAAAGACGTTTCAAAACGTCTTTGGGAGTGAATGAGTTAATAGACAAAGCCAGATCACTGAGAGAGACCGGTTGTTCATTTCCTTGGCAACAAACAACATTTCCCCGACGTTCCTGACATACACTGCTTACCTTTGTCACTTGACAGAATCTGTTGTTATGCAACTCTACTTGACCTTAGCCAACCGGGGTTTAATGTTGTCTTATTTTAGTGGTTTTATAGGCTAAGCCTCACTCTTCAACCGTGTTCCGCAGGCACTGTCAGTAATTGAAAGGGAAAATGAAAAACACAAAACAAAATGAGCTACAGTGGCAGCAGAGCGCAGAACTCTGCCAATGGCAAACAATATGAATTTGGATCACTAGCACCTACAGTGGCGTGAAAGAAAATTCATTTCCTCCTCTAAAATTCACAAATAGTTTCCCTCAATACTCATTTAGCTTAGTGAGGTAAAAATTTGCGGCACAACTCTCAGTATTATGTAGTGAATGTGCTACAATCACAATAAGCATAGTTATGTTTTTGAAGGTCATGCCACAGCATTTTAATCACATTAAAGTCCAGACTTGGATTAAGCCACCCAAACCTTATTTTATACTAAGTTATTTTTTTTTAAGCTGTTAACTTGCTGGCATGTTTTGAATCATGTCCCAAATGTGCTTCAGCTTGAGGTCACAAACTCATGGTTGAACATTCTCTCTTCTAGTAAAGAGCACAGTGCTCAGTCTCATTGTGAATATTGAATCATGAACACTGACCTTAACTGAGCCGACCGAGGGAGGCCTGCAATTCTTTAGATATTGTTATGGGTTCCTTTGTGACCTCCTGGATGAGTCATCGCTGTGCTCTTGGGGTCATTCTTGTAGGCTGGCCATTCTTGGGAGGGTTCACCACTGTTTATGATTTCTCCATTTGTGGATATTGTTTTCCACTGTGGTTTGCTAGAATCCTAGAGCTTTTCAAATGGTTTTGTAACCTTTTCCAGAATGGTGAGTGTAAATGACTTTATTTCTCATCTTTTCCTGAATTTCTGTGGGTCGTGGCATTTTGTTGCAGCTTTTTGAAATCTCTTGGCTGACCTCATTTTGTCAGACAGGTTCAATTTAGGCCTGTTATGAAGACAATCGGACTGTATTTGTTCCGATTTTTGTCCCTTGCCGACCAAGGAAGTCAAACACCTATGTTAATTGATAAGATAGTTCAATAGGATTTTATATTGGTCTGAGGTGTGTTAAGAGTGGATTTGTCCCGAAAACAACGTGACAAATGGGTTGGGGCTTATAAATATTCAACATGTTCAATATTTCTGACCAAAAATCATCATGTAAGTGGGAAAAGCCGACATCTGAGTCAATGAAAAAATAAATTCATAATAAGTCAATACCGACGAGCCACACCCAAGTGAGATCAATTTATTTTTGCCAGCAGACAGTTTACATTATAATTTCAGCAAACTGCTTTGATCTATTAACTCATAGGGGTAAATAAGGGCTCATCCGGGTTTTGAACCCCCTAAGTGAGAATCATACCCTAGACCAACAAGCCACACCCAAAAGTACTGTAGTAGCGCTATTTTTTTTACCAGCGTAGTCCTTTACACGCCATTCTAATTTCAGAAAAGCATTTTGATCTATTTACTCACAGTTAAATTTGGGCTTGTCCGGGATTTGAATGCGGGACAGCTCACACCCAAAGAGAGAATCATACCCCGAGACCGACTACCCACACCCATGAGATTGAGCTCTTTTTGCAAGCGGACAGCTTTACATTATAATTAGAGGTGTCAAATGATCGCATTAATTGCGAATAATTAATTAGTCATATTTAGCTCGTTATGTTTTTTAATTGCGTTAATCTAAATTTTAATCTCTAATTTTTTTGTTTCTGTAGGTGAGTTGCCTTTTCCTATTATCCCTTTTTATGTGTTGGCTTCCTGCGTTCGAGTTGTTGAGGGTGGAGAAACAACTGTCAGTCGCAGACTGAAGCGGACATTGATTGGCTGTCATTATGTTTGGGCTTGTTTGGCATAATCTGATTGGCTCCCATTGGAGTTGGGCAGGCTAAGTAAGCAGTGCTTGGTCCAAAATGTTCATGCAGTATCGATGCCTTTATGGTGCAGACTCTTCAGAACCTTCAGGGGAGCGGCAGTATTGGAGCGGCGCAGGCAACAAGAATTCAAGAATTACAGAAATGTTCCACATCAGACCTACCACCAGGAAGTTCACTGTGTTTGTGTGTGTTTCTGGCATGAACCAGTGGAATGGAATGATGTTAGCCCAGGAGCTTTCTTTTAATATGACTTAAGCTTCTCTTATCCACATCTGATGTTGCCATCTCTGCACGATCGCAAAATCTCACCGGCCGACTGTGGAAGATATTCTCCAGAACATCCAAACTTGCTCCCCCAGAACAACCACCCACGCATGAATGCAGAAATGCACCAAACCAGAAGGCCAAAGTTAGTTCAACCCTTATAATATAAAGGCAGGTCAATTTGTTTGGCTCTCCTTTGCCGTCTCCCATTGAAACATTTGATATTTGTGGCTGGAGAAAGCATCAGGTATGCATCCTCCAGTTTGTTTTCATAACTTCCATTCAAGCATCATGTGGTCCTGACCGAACGGGTCCTTGCATTATGTAAAAAAAAACAAAAAAAGGCAGCCATGTGTGCTTATATATGTTTTTCCAACTTGGTTTCGGAAAATAGTTCAGCACAGTTTAATGTTTTCAATGTCTGGTTATTAGGGTAAACCTTGTCCCCATTTTTTCCCTCTCATGCCTGTTGGCTCGGAATTTGTACTTGGCATCTCTGTCTCATCATATGTAAGAATGTGCACATTTCTGTTTGGTAAGCATGTGTCCATATGTTAGCCCGTGTGTGTTCTTTTTGTGTATACCTGAGGTGCCAGCTGTGGAATCATGATCCACCCTCAGTCAATAAACCCTCGCAAAAATGACCACTCACAGGAATCACAATAGCCCCTTCTCCTCTTTTTATCATCAGCCAGTAATTTTGTGCTCCGGTGAGAGACACACACACACACACACACACACAAAAGTGCTTGATTACCAAACCTAATGGAACGTCTTGCTTTGTAAGAACATTCCATAAAGCAAAGACCCATATAATTGCTATCCATGTTAAGGACCGTGACAAGCATGACCATTGGAATTTAGTATCCCCACCCCACCCCACACACCCCACATCCCTGCACCCCCGCCCCCCATTGAACATTTTTAACCTACTTTTTCTTTCTTTGAATCTTTAAACATTGACAAATTCAATAATATAAAGGAGGTCAGTGTTACTCCGCAGGATACACACCCATCTACAAAAGTCAATATACACACCCACCTCTAAAAGCAAGAGTGAGGCCAATTTCTGCTGAATTTGAGATTTTGTTTCTAGGCATTTACAACAATAAAACATATCACAAGTATGATGTAATATTGACTTGCAATTTCCCTCGCTTTCAAAAACTGCATTAAGCCCGTGACCCACTTACATCGTTTGTTTTGCATTATTCTTTTGTGATGCTGTTCCAGGCTTTCTTTCTCTGTTGCCCTTTTCAGTTATTTGATTTGCTCTCTAGGGTTTTAGTCTGGAGATGTAATCGGTCTGTCTAAAGCCTTCCACCTTTTTCCTCTTCTCTTGCTGCAATGATAAAAGCTCATCAAATCACCGCGGTTGCATCTTTCTGTAAAGTGGTGCACAATACTTCCGGAAGTAGCTGATGGTGTTGTGGTACACTTGGCTGGTTTGTGTGCAGGCAGCGTGGGATCGGTTCCCACTCGGTGACGGTGTGGGTGTGGGTTTGTCTCGATAAGTGCCCTGCGACTGACTGGCGACCAGTTCAGGGTGTCGTCTGCTTTCTGTCCGAAGTCAGCTGGGATAGGCTCCAGCAACTCCCCGCAACTCTCTTCAGGATTAGCGGTGTTGAAAATGGATGAGTTGATGGATACTTCTTCTGAGTTGATTTTGCTGCCATCATTGTCAATTTCGTGACCGCGTCCCAAGAAGAAGCCAGGGCAAGCTGAAACCATGACAGGGCCTTGATTTTAACTTTCATTCTTCAAGTGACCAGAATCTTTTGTTGCTTTGCCTGCCGAATTATCAAACTGAAATAGTTTGGAAATAGTTTGAGAAAAGGCGCCTCACTTTTTGCATTAAAAAATGTATATATATAATCACTTTGTAATTTATTCCTTCATCAGATTTGGCACTTACCTACAACCTCTTGGATTCAAGGATGAATGTAATAGTTTATATGAAGATTGAAATGACCACTTTTTTAAACAAATTTCCGGATAAAACTGCGGGACGTTATGTAATGATCAGTGTAACTTATATCTTCTAAACGTTTTTGGTTGTGACTCAAACTCAGGAACAGAGACTAGTACAAGGCTCATCAACATGGCAGTCAAGGGCAACAGGTGGACCACGTGAGTAACCTCCAAATAGCTCACTTGTGATGGATGATTGTGTTTTCTGAGGAATCATCGGCAGAGATTTGACAGGGGGAAAAAAGTGTTGCATAATGAAGCACATTTGTAAGTGTGTATCAAACTGGGAGCTCTTCACAATCATTACCCAAGAAGGAGCTTGCAGTTTCAAGGTTGGCGTCACCTGGACAGACAGTCTCAACTCAGATCAGAATTCTCATGTTGTGATTATTTTTTTCGAAAACCATCCATCCATCCATCCATCCATCCATCCATCCTCAATCATTTATTCTGGATGGAGTTTATAACTCTTTCATGCACCCTGTAACCTGATAAGCTGGCCACTGTAGTAACCGCTGTCCCTGAAAGGGTTCAGGTGAGAAAGAGACCCCATTTTTGTGGGGTTTTGCGGGCGAGTTAATCACAGGACCCATGCAGTATTAAAAATAAATAAATAAATAAATAAATAAAAACACCTATTCAGACTCACATTCACACCAATGAGCAATTTGGAGTCTTCAAGATTCCAACACATATATCATGGATCAGGCCAAAATTAAAAAGTTGTTTGTTGCGGGTAACCCGACCGACCCTATAAAAACCGCCCGACTCAAATATTTTTTTCGGTAAATTTAAGACGAGATTTTTTTTTTTTTCAAATTCCCGCCATTTTTGAGGTTCGGTTGTTTCCGTATGTATACCGGAAATTCCCGACACGTGCAGGCACTTGCGTGCGCAATGATCTTTGCACACTCGGTCACTCAGGAAGAAATGGAAAATGGCGGTGGTGTTCTGCATCACCGTGAAGAAAAAAGACTCAAGGGAAGACCTCGTACTTCTAAGCAATATCCTGAAAGAGTGTGACAAGAATAAAACCTGGACGAGTCTTTTCGAGGACTTATATTGGTCGCACAGGCTTTGGCAACAGATAGGGTTCGATGAAGACCGGCAGCATTGGACAGTATAACTGTTACAGTCAGCGTGTCTCAGACAACGCACGGGGAGAAGTTTTACCCGAGAGCAATCAACAAGTGGCGACAACTTTAAGTTTTGAAAGCTCTATCAAATATGTTGTGTTCTACATTACGATTCCTGAGAGTCCTGCAACCCAACAGACGACTACTACATGTAGAAGTGCGTTTGATGTTTTGATGACCAAAGCCAGAACTCGCCTGGTACAAATTCCACGGAAGACTGGAAGTGCAATGAACGGTAGGCATGTTTTTCGTATAAGTAAACAGGCAAAAATTTGCATGCGATCAATTAATTTATTCTTGGGGCTAATTTATTTTAGAAACCAAGTTGAAGGTACAAATTTAGCCTACTTTCTTTACAACTGCTGACACAAATAAAATAACTTTCGTTTTCGTTTTCGTTTTCGTTGTCCCTTGTTCCAAAAAAAAAAAAAAAAAAAAAAAAATCTACCGACCGACCGACCCATCATTGGCGTATAGGGGTATGTTACCCGCAACAAACAACTTTTTAATTTTGGCCTCATGATCTTAACGTCATCATCTACATATACTTACAGAGTTGTGAGCCCATCGAAATTTCTTTTTTATTCTTCGCTGAGGTTCCTCCGATGGCCGAGCATGATTTCCATCTCATCCATGGTGTACATAACATGGGCTGATTAAATCTATCCCTTTTGAAATCTATCAGCCGACACGTTTTCATCAGCACGGCAAGTTCGACTTGTGCTTTAATGTCATTTAAGGGTTTTTGTTCTGTTTGTTCGTTATTTATTTATACATTTTTTTAACTTTGAGGGTTACCAAGTTCATCCTGGCACATTGTCTGCCGGAAGTTTGATTCTGTTTGGACAAGGTGGAGAATCAGTGCGCATGTACATAAAAAACATTTCACTCAGGTGCGAGAGTTAGGAACCATACTCACTCACACTTGGATCTGGAATTTGCACTGCATAGCCATCTGTACAGTGGAGTGAAAACATTCTCGCATGGGAAACTTGTTGTTTTCACTCGCAAGTACAGCCACAGTCAAGTTTGCACATAGTCGTTCATTCTTTGCAAGCTTAAGTTTCCATGTCGAAGCAAAGGCAATGCCGGGGGATATTTTCCGACTGCGTCTCGCACCCAATGAAGTCACAATATCCAGAATCCCGAGAATGTCAGGAATGATGAGGTTTAAAAGCTTTGAGCAGCACTACATGTTATCAGATGGAAGGAGGCTGATTGAAATGTGCGAAGTTGTAATGTGATGCACTGCAGAGCTGAAGCGAAAGGTGGGTTGTGCTGTTATGCGTCTTTTCCCTTTTGTGATTCATTTTTTGGGACAAGCCACAACAGAAATTTTCTTTGGGATCAAATTTATGAAGATTACACAATTATTGTCAAATACAAAGTATATCCTCATTTAACCCTAACCCATTTGTCTGGATAGAAGTTGATAACAAAGGATATGCTTACTGTGTCTGAAATCACGACTTCACAAATCCGCATGTCACCAGTGAAATACAGGCTCTGTTCTCAAAGGTGACATAGGGCAACCCCTTTCTAAACCCTGAATTGATTTTCGACAAAGTTGGACAGCAGTCCCATGTAATCATCCCAATACAATCATCGTTTCACTCATTAATGAGAGGCATCGGGATTCTATTCAGGAAGCACAAAATGGCGACAAACAAGCCTAAACTAAATGTATTTTTTTAAGTAGTGGTGGGGTGGTACTGATTAGAAATCTGATATTAAAAAACGGAATGGACGACTGCTAAACCTCTAGGTTGACAATTCCAATAACTGTCGTTTTGACTGCATCTTTTTTGGGGTTTCCTTTGTTTAAAACCTAGCAGAAATGTATTTGGTTTATCAAATCTAAACTAGCCAAACTGGACTCCTCAAGACTGTTAGGGTGGTTTTGTCATGTTTGGTTTGTGACCACCAGGTGGCACCGTGGGGCTTTTCCCTGCAGCTGCACACCTGTTGGTCGTTAGGTAATTAGTGCTTTAAAAGGACTCCCAGCCCGAGCACTCATTGTCGGGTCATTGTTTGTTGCTCTTTGCTGCTGTCATGTTTGTTTGTTTGCCATGTTTAGGTCATGTTTTTGGTCATGATTCTGTTATTGATAGTTTTGAGCTTCAGTCATGGTTTTTGTTTGATACTTTGGACTTTGTTTAGGATTTAGTTTTCTGTGTTTTGTCAATACACTTCGTCAAATACACCCTGCTCCTCCCTCTTGCCTGGTTTTTGGAGTCCACCAACACCACCACCACACAAACATGACAGGTGTTGTTTGTGATCAACAGATGGCAGTCTAGGCCTCTTCCTGCAGTGGTACACCTGTTGGTCATTGTGTCATTAGTTAGTGTTTTTGTTAAAAGGACTGCCTGCCCAACCAGTAGGTGTTGGGTCATTGTGTTTTTCATTGTTTGTATCTGCTCGTGTTTGTATTTTTGTGAAATACATCTTGTTAAGTCCACCCAACTCCTCCCTGCTTCCCTGCTTTTTGGGGTCCTCTACTCTACCACCTCGCAAACGTGACAGAATGCCCCTACTAGAAAAATGGACCCCATGGGACCAGAGGCCTGGTCTCACTGCCGCCCGTCCAACGGCTGCGGTGGCGCAAGTGTTGCGGCTGCACCCTCTGACTCTGGCGGCACAAATGTTGCAGCTGACCCCCCTAATCCAGTGGCGCGTGTGTTGTGGCCACTCTCCGTTCATGTTCCCAGCAGCGCAAGTGTTGCGGCCGCCCTGCGTTGCTGTTTCCGGCGACGCGAGTGTTGCGCCCGCCTCTCAGTTTCCGATGAGTCACATTCAGTCGCGTCACGTCGAGTCCAGTCGTGTCAGGCTGGCAAGCCATTGGGTGACTTTTTGGGACGTTTGGGATCCGCTCCTTGAGGCAGGGGTACTGTTATGGTGGTTCTGGGAGCCGCATTGGACTAGCCAAAGAGCCGCATGCGGCTCGCGAGCCACGGTTTGGCCACCCATGATCTAGAATGTATTGTAATGATTACCGGTAAAGAAGCCACTCAGTTATTTTTTTTTGAAAGACGAGATGTTCCGATGTCCAGACAAGCTGAGTGGGTGGGAGACCACGATTGGTAGTCTTTATTTCTTCTGTCTTTTATAGGGATCAGGCAGAGATGTTTGCTATTCCCTCAAGTGTCTGGAAAGTGGGTTGTTTCCATTACAGTCTGTCTCGTTGCACTGCAGCAGTGGTAATGTTATTGAGTGGAAGCTCAGGGGTGTTCTGTGGCCTTGTGAGCCCAGTCCACAGCAGTGCGCGCTAGAGGAAGGCCATCATAGACGCACATATGGGTTCGATTTGGAGCTTCAAAGACTAAGTTGGAACGAACTAACTACTGGCAAAGTTATCCTAAGGTTAAGGAAAATGGATGGCGTTGACTTTAAATTAACTCAGAACTCTCAGAATTTGTTGAATTGATACTGCTTATTGATTTCTGTCTGAACCTAACGTTACTTTTTAGAGTGAAGTAGTGATGAACTCATCACATGTTCCTTCAGGGGCGGCTATAGCCTGGGAGGTACAGCGGGTTATCCATTACCCAAGAAGGTTGGCAGTTTTACCCTTTCATGCACCCTGTAACCTGATGACGTGATACTGTAGTAACCGCTGTCCCTGAAAGGGTTAAAACTTGGGCCGAGTCATGGATCGTTGGGTCCTTGGGCAAGAAACCTCACCGTCCTTACCTCCAGTGTCACCCACACTGGTGTTCGGCTGGGTGTGAATGCTTGGTGATGGTCGAAGGGGCCGTAGGTGCATAGTGGCAGCCATGCTTCCGTTAGCCTACCTCAAGGCAGTTGTGGCTACAGAACAGGGCTGCCACAAATAATGATTTTGTTTGTTGACTAATTACCAACAGTCATTGTGTTTTGTCGACCAATCGGATCATATATAAAGCGGCATACCACATATATAACCATCACTATCTTACACTTTGAATTCTGTAAGGCAGGTATTTAACACTAGCAGTACCAGAGTTTTTGGTGCTCCAGATTGTGACCAAGGGTGTCCCTTTTTGAGACGTTATTCCAAATTGACGACTTTAGCATCTCTGTACTTGCAAATGCCTGGCTGTTAGCCCTTTCATTCTGTCCCACAAGGAGACAGTCTTGGGGGTGATCCCAGGAAGTCCCAAAAAGGGACACAAACGGTCATTCTTTGTCCAGAATGTTTTGTTTTTCTTCACTCTTATCCATAATTTGACCTACGCAATCAAGAGGTGATAGGCGCCTGAAACGATTTAAAAAAAAAAAAACAGAAAAACAATAAATTAGTATGTTTTAATGAACTAGGAAAGATACTTTTAGATTGTTGCTCTTGAGGGCATGTGGCAAATATGTCATGTTGTGTTCATTTGAATGTCCGAGTTCATGAAGCCTGTTTGTCCAAATGCCAGCTTCCAGACACAACAGTCCCTATACCAGAAATCAGGCATCGGCCACAAAATGCTTCCTTTTTAGATGCTCGTTTATCACCGCCGTGATGCCATGAAAGAGCAGCGTGAAAAGCGAACGCGTGAGACAAAGCAGAAAAGCGAAAGCTGGAGACAAGGCAGGTTCAACAGAAAAACTGTGCCAAATAAATAAATATCAATAAACGCCTCGTCAACTATTACATTAATTGTCGACATTGTCGTGACTAGTCGACTAATCTTGGCAGCCCTACGACAGAATGTCGTTTATCAGCACTCAGAGCGTGAACGTGTAAGAGCATGAACAATGCATCCAAAGGTGAAGCATCTTTGAGTTTCCAGAAAAGCGCCATACAAAATTAATGCATACGTCCCATCTCTCAATAGGATATCACATGCAACTTTTCAACAATGTGCTGAATAACACCAGCTGGTGAAACCGATGTCCTTACTGTCACAATGGACAGCAGGACAATTCACCCACAGCAGCAAGTTGCATTCACAATTTGGTCAATGTATGGTGACCTTTAGACAGAGCACATAGTCGTTTTGCAGGTCTGCTCCATCTGTCCTGGCCCAACTTTGGTTCAAAAATCCATTATGTCCATCATGACGTTTTGGGTAAATATATTATGGAAAATAATCTTCCTGCTCTGCTTTTAAACAGTGGGTCGACATACTGCTTGGATCATCTTTGCTGGTATCATAAATTGAGACGATGTCTGATTTTGAGACACGTTCAAAATTCGCTTTTGATTGACTGTCAAACCAGTCCTTGCGTATAATCTCTGCTTGGAAGTAAAGGAAAGTTTACTTAACTTGATGGAGAGGTGGAGTTCTTAGAAAACGTGACCCGATTTCAGCCAGAAATCTTGCATTGGACACCAGACGTCATTATTGAAATCCTTAAACGCATGTTGATTTATAAATGCTACGAATGCATTTTGCAATTGATGATGTGTTGGATGGCTGGATAGATAGATGAACATCAATAGTAGATCACATGGTTTTGTTTTGGGCTTTTTTGTTCAGGCAAATGACCAGATCTGTCCCGGCTGGTTAGCATCTGACTGCTAGCTTCATGCAACGACGGAAAACAACTGTCCGGAAAAGCCCATCATCGCCAATATTTGGGAAATCTTTTGGCCCATTGTTTTTTTTCCCCTTTCAAGATTAGAACACACAATCCTTTTCTTGGTTTTCCACTTCATACCCTTGCTTGCATCTCACATTACAGGGATGTTGTGGGAAATCCCTCATAATAGGCTTTTAGTCTCGTCTTTGCCGGGCAAACCCTCATGCTCTTTTCTTTTTTTTCCACTTTGGGACCGATCCATCACATTCTTTCAAAAACGTAGGCGTAACCATGTGGTATGATGGTGTTTTTTTTGTTTTGGTTTCTTTCAGTGGAACACACTCCAGGCTGTTTTTAGTATTCTGAATAAAGCAAAGAGAATCAACCTTGGGTACATTTGAGAAAATGAGAATGCAGATATGAAAAGGCATCGAGATATTTTCTTGAATTTTTGGCACAGCATGCTCCAAAGTTTTGAAAGGTGGTGAGATGCTGAAGTGAGATCAGCTTGCAACAAGCGGGACCCACAATGGTGAAGAAGAACCGTTGCCAGTGCCTCTCATATCCAGTGAGGTCAGCGTTCTCTGACTCTACTTGGGTTCCTTTCTTCACAACCTATGAGGTTCCTCTTTCTTCAAACGACAATACGCAATAAAGGGAACCCCTGTGCCGGAATAAAGTGATCAAAAGGGAAGCCTTCATCGAGAGATGGATCTTGACCTGTTGATCAAATGCTTTACTCCGGTTCTTGAATCCTTCCTAAAGCTCTCGTCAACACTTTCTCCACTGAACACAACAAACCCCGTTTGTCTCCGCATACGGTAGGTCCTGCTCCAAGACGCCTCATTTCCAACCACCCGTTCTGAGTATGTTTGATGAGACATTCGCTTCTGCAGCACACACTGGACCTCTCGAATGTGGAAACAACTTTGATCGGTGGGAGGGTTGGTCATTTTTGCTTTGGTTTGGAGAGGCCTCAACTGGCAGACCTGATACAAACACAATGGGAATTCCTTCCCATAGTCTCAATTGAATTGTCTCTGCTACATGTGAGAAGGGTGCCAAGTATTCATTCCGTAAGGGTAATAAGCATTGGTTAACCACAGCGCTCGGAAAGCCTGACCGGTGATGGGGAAAATAACTTCTTATGACAGTTGTCAGGCCTTCCACTTTCCATTCATTTAGTCCTCTAACACGACCATATGTGCTTCCAAAAACCATGCCTGGCAGATGCGCTCTCAACCACGTGACAGCAACGCAACACTTTTTTCTTTACTCCAACTAGGTTCAAGCCGTTCAAGAGTCTGTCTTGAACACCTGCCCCCATGTTGTTTGAAGGTCAGATAATCGTAAATCATCAATCAACTTCCGGTGTATATTCTTGTTTTTATCATCTTTGTATGTTCGTAACTGCATACATTTCCCCCCATTTTTGAGAGCAATATGAATGAGATCAATCATGAAATCAATGTTTTGAAGGAGGAAAAAAAAGCATTAAATCTGCTGAATGGAATAAATGAAGAAACTTGCAATCTTAGTTACTTTTCAAATCCAGTGCTAAAGTAACTAAGTCACTTGTAAAATCAAGTAGTCAGTAAAGTAACTTGTTTCAGGCAACCCTGCTTGGATGTGTCATGTCCTTAAGTTGCACGATTTTAGTTTTGGAGTGAGCTTTGTCAATGTAAACAAACCACATTTGCAATTATCAACCAAATAAATAAATAAAGTAAAGCTTTGCATTGTTGGCTTTGCTGCTTTCTCACAGACACTTTCCTCTTCGACGATTGTGTCCAAGGAACATAATGTTGAATATTCCTCTTTGCAGTCTCTGTAGCCCATATGAGTCCTAAATGAAAGTAGTCAGAGAGTACAGTGCGTTTGGCTGAAATAGCTCCTTCTCCTAAGGCAGGCTGCCAAGTCCTTGTGGTTGATGTGGTGTGAGGGTCTCCGGTCCTGCAACTGTTAACTGTGCTTGGCTTCATTTTGACCTACTTCTCAACAATTTATGTAATGCTGTGAAGTAAGGTGGGAGTGTTGCATGATGGGAGGGTGTCACGACTTGGTTAACCACAGTTATGTTCCTACTACATACACCAAGGATTGTTTCGGGTTCGGCAAGGGCATGCCATGAAGAGTCTGCTTTTGCGTGCTACTCAATGAGAAGTTGGCATCACGGAATTAGCTTGCTGTGACAGGGTACCCGTGGTTTGTCTTAAACTGGGCAAAATGAGTGCTTTCAGCCTGCTCCTTATCCGATTTTGAGGAGGCAGATGCAATTATAAATTGGGCCCAATTTTAAGAGCATATTTCCACCCAAATCATTCATTCATTCATTCATTCATCTTCCGAACCGCTCGATCCTCACTAGGGTCGCGGGGGGTGATGGAGCCTATCCCAGCTGTCTTCGGGCAGTAGGCGGGGGACACCCTGAATCGGTTGCCAGCCAATCGCAGGGCACACAGAGACGAACAACCATCCACGCCCACACTCACACCTAGGGACAATTTAGAGTGCTCAATCAGCCTGCCGTGCATGTCTTTGGAATGTGGGAGAAAACTGGAGCACCCGGAGAAAACCCACGCAAGCCCGGAGAGAACATGCAAACTCCACACAGGGAGGCCAGAGCTGGAATCGAACCCGGTACCTCTGTACTGTGTAGCCGACGTGCTAACCACTGGACTACCGGGCCCACCCTAATCATATTTTTAAAAAATAATCTAGCTCATAAAATCACAGAATTGTTTTCAGTCAATGTGTGTAATACATCAATTCCACACAGACTAGGTGTGAGTGTGATCGCGGATGCTTGTTTGTCTCTATGTGCCCCGCGATTGGCTTTGTGTGTGTTTACATCTGACACACACACCCCAATATTTATTGATTTATTTTACATTATCTGAACCGCTTCATTTACACGAGTGTCACGGATGTGCTGGGATCTGAACTGGTTGCTAGCGAATCACAAGGCAGTACAAAGGAAATGTAGATGCAAAATGTTCCAAGAACTGTACAGGAAACCTGCTGCAAAAAAAGGCACGTGTTTTTTTGCTTCTTCTAGAAAGCCGAGGATGAATCTTGGGAATGCAGTTGTTCCCTTCGTAACGCACTTTGTTCTAACAGACAGACGGTTCTTTTTAGCAGCATGTGATATCCTAAGTTACCAGGGGAACAATAAAGTATAGAAAGGGTCCATAAAAAGCCCAAATAACAGGCTGGTTCTTTTGGCTCCGTCTCCCTTGTATTGAGATAGAACGACAGGAATGTGGCTGCAAACCAAGTTGTTGGAAAAGACCTTAATGAATTTTCAAAGCCCTAAAGGGCCTTCCTCATTCAAAGCAGGGTGCAGGCTTGCCTTGTGTTGCCAAGCCAAACTCTAAGAAGAAAAAAAGGAGACCGAATGGGACAAGGAAGGGCCTGCAAAATGAGTTGGCACCCAGCGAGGGTGAGCCATTGGGTGTTTCTCACATTGAAGATCACAGCTCGGGGTGTCAGTTGGAGCATTTCTGACCCAGCCACAAAGCATGATCGGGGAATGTGGTAGACAAAAAAAAATGGAATAAACAAGGCGAGTCTGAGAATGGAGGACTGAGAGTGTAAACAAGGATTTTCTCTTGGGAAATATTAAAGAAGCAGTCAACTTGTCAACACACTGTGGCGAATCGACTGTGCTTACTGAAAAAGCCAAACCGGTCAGTGTGAATGCGAAACAGTTTCTCCAAAATCAGACATGGAAAAGATGCATTTTATCAGTGCAATGAGGAATAGCGATATAGAATATAGAGGGATGGATGTAAATGTAGTTAGCAGTCATGGCAGCAACTGAACCACAGTCATATTTTGATATTACTCATGATTAAAATTGTGCAGTCTTTAAAAATCCATCTTAGATGGCACAATCTAATGAAGGTGAATACTTTGTTTTGACATTAAATGTCTTCGTTCGATTTCTGGTCCCATTTGGAGGGACAAATGCTCTTGACCACAGATACAATTCTGGCTTCACATGGTGGCAGGGTAAACATGGGGCTAAAAATCTTTTGTCTCTTATCACCTCCAATGATGTCAGGGGAAATGCCTGGCAGCTTAGCTCGAAGAACCCTCTCGGTAGTCCACTTGGTATTTTGGTGCACGTAGTGGACTACAATGGGAATACTGCACCCATTGATTTCAATGGCTGGTGCCACTACATGTCCAGGAAAATATGAATCATCTAGAAATGAACTGAAACCAGGAAGAGAAATAATTATTTTCTGAGATCAACTGCTGATATGGCTCCCCTTGCGAAAATGTATGACTTGTAATTTACACGGAAACACGTGCATATTCACTTTTGTATTGTGATTTGGAAAGTGCATGGCAGTCTACCTGTATGAGCTAATGCTGCAGCCTTTCTGAAGCAGAAAACATTGGCTTGGCCAAGAAGCACAATGAACAGTCTGAGGTCATAATGAGATAGGGCTTGTGGAAACACTGATGCTCTCACTAACATGCCTGGCCTTGGAAACTACTCCTGTAGGACCCCCCAAATTAGGACAGTAAAATCACACTGGGCGGTCAGAGCAGCAGATCAGCCATGGAGCAGCCAAACAAAGACCCGCTCGCCGCAAGGTTTGAGTTCATGTAGAGGACACACAGCCTAAACACTGACATTTCTCTTTTTCCGTCTCAGGAACGCATTTCAAAATATATCCTAATATCAATCTTTTCTTGTCATCTCTTTTCCAACAAATACCAAAGAGAAAGATGAAGAAGGATGACCCAGAACGGGAGGGCAGGAGAATGCGTTTTAAGTTAAAGCGAA
This sequence comes from Hippocampus mohnikei, assembly GCA_026261675.1. NCBI lineage: Eukaryota > Metazoa > Chordata > Actinopteri > Syngnathiformes > Syngnathidae > Hippocampus > Hippocampus mohnikei. The sequence continues at coordinate 17,112,736 of JAKGUB010000332.1, read as the reverse complement.
TGTGCTTTTATCTGCAATCAACACTTGATAATCTGTAAAACATACTTCTAAAATGACATAATTTCATGGCTCATTACAATGATGTCATTGCAAAAAAAAAAAAAAAAGATTTCTTTCATAGCATCTGCTCTCACAGGAACCAACATGCCGTGCCGCTAAATAATACAGCAAGTACTTTCTTCATTCTGTTTACGACTTGTTAACAAAGCTACATAACATTTACCCTGAAGATAAAAGTTTTATTGGAGCGTTTTTCAGTGAGATGACGCTTCCATTGATTTCTGATATGCGTTGTTGATGTATTTCGGTTTGTGTCCTTATGTATCCAGACGGAGACGATGAAAGGTGCCCTGAAGGATCTGAATCTGAACATAGTGGAAATGATTGATGAGAATGCCACATTGGATGGAGGAGATGTCCTATTCACAGGTAAATGAAGTATATCTCGGATGCAATCATGTTATTCATCAGGCCCAAGATGCCTTTCCATTGACATCATTACATTCCCATTTGAATTTTCATTTACTTATTTGTGTGTGTGTGTGCGTGTGTCTCCGCTTGTGTGTGGGGAGTATTTGCGTGCTTCGATAGTGGTCCAAATGCACCAAATTATTTCTCTTCAAATTCACTTTGTGCATGACTTTGATTTTGTCATGAGCATTCATGTGCATCCCCAAAAAATGAAGGGAATTTAAACACATCAGTTTGGGCTGAGCAAGCAAAGGCGGACTCTGTAAGACAGAATGCCTGACCAAGGGGTGTTGTCAATCCTTTGCGGACACGCAATGCAGCTCTGCATGGAGTTTACATTAAAAAAATAAAAATAAATAGACCATCAAACTGGGCAACCTTTAGTCAGGGCTGGAGACAAACTTTTTTTACTGGATGTTCTGGTGCGCCTAACTTTTTTTTCTTGGTTGGACCAGCATTTCAGGTGGGTGTACCAAAATTTTCAACCGCATCACAGTCAACAGTTACAACTTTAAATCATTAAGAAAAAAAATGTCTGTCCATCCGTTCGTCCATTGTCTGATCCGTTTATCATCTTAAGGGTCACGGGCGTGCTGGAGCCTATGCCAGCCGTCTTCAGGTAGTTGTTGATGGACAGTAATATTGTGTGAGAGATTATGTGTGAATAACTGCTCCAAGTGAAGTAAAATTGAAAATCGAAATAGTTATTTCAGTAAATACTTGCATTTTGCACATAGAAAACTGATTCATGATTCCGTGTTGATGAGAGCATTAAAATGGGGGAAAATAAGACAAAAAAATATAAAAGGAAATTCAGAAACGATAAAAAATGCGTGAGTAATCACGATTAATTTTTAGTTAATTTGAGTTAATTATGACAGTTGCGTTTTTAATTAGATTAAATATTTTAATCGTTTGACAGCTCTCATATATATACACACACATACATATAGATGAGCACCCACAGCATTTAAGTGCATTTTTATTTTCACTTTACGGAAACTTATATTTGGAGTTTGTCTTTTCATACCTTAGTCGTAGATCAGGGTGGCATAAAGCTATGATTTGACCCAATACGTCGTGTTTGAATTGGAATCCACACATTCAGTGTAGGGAACGTGTGTTCATGCAGGACTTACAAAACATAGTCCTAGTTTATGAATATAAACCAAGCAGACTATTGTGCGTCTGATGGTGGGAGTCTATGTTTGGCTCTTCTGAAAGACATTCCACAGTGTGACCCGAGTGACTCCCTGTGCCACGGCATACTGAGCAAAATTTCCCTTGAACATAATCTGCAGTGAAAACATTACGTAGCATAACGCACGCTCAAATCAAATCATCCTGAATTAGAGTTTTACCAGGGGCGGTTTTGGCAACCTTCAATTCTACTGATGAAAACTGGGAATCAAGACTAGCTTGGTATATTAGATTTTGTCTCGGTTCAGCGGTTAGAATGTGGGTCAATGTCTTTACCGCTCTGAAGCCCACTTCGTGTACGTAATTGGGTTTCTACACAATCGTGCTTTGCTCTTGTTTCAGTGTTTCACATAGCATGGCTCAAAGATCTTTGCTGGGATGTTCCCAGCTAAGGGCAAATAAAGACTCAGCGGTCATACTGGTTGCCAATCCCTCGGCTGAATGCTGCACGCTGGGCATTTAGACAATTTCAGGGTTCTCTGTATGCCCTCTGCCATGTTGGCCCCATTTTGATGTGGGGACTGCAGTATTCAGCAAATGGATCTCCAAGCACCAGTTTGTCGGTTGTGGTTTTGTTTCACAGAATTTTTCACATTCTACTTATGAGATGTCATGTGCACTAAATCATTGAGACACCAGGCCATTGTAGCCACAGAAATGAAAACTATATCCGCAGATTATATGAAGATGTTTGTTCATTTGCATCTCGGCTCCTACAAGTTTTGTCCACAGAAGAATTTCTGAGGTTGGAGTTTTCTGTAATTGATCGAGAATATTTGGATTACTGTTTGTGGGTTATGGCATCGCCAGAGGTGTTTAATGGCCTTAAGCTCAAGTTGTTCCACACCAAACACTTGCAAGTATGCCTTAAATGGAAATTGCTATGTGCATTGGGTCAAACTCATGCTCCCACCAAGTTGCAAGTATGCAAATTTCCCAAAATGTCTTGGTATGCGGGAGAATTAACCCTTTCATGCACCAATAATGATAACCTGCAACCCAGGTGTGCCCAACATTTTTTGACCAAAGATCTACTTTTTGATCTACCAAAACTCCCTCCCGCGATCGACCCGTTACCACAAGTCCAGACTGCTGATCTTTTTGTGAAAGTGAGACTGATAGGACGCTAAGGGTTTAGTGTTCGCTAACACAAACATAGATCATATTAATGACACACACACAAATGTTTTGGGTTGTTGTTGGGGTTTTTTTCCCCTCCACACTCCTCGCGATCGACTTTGGACCAGTCCGCGAGCTACCTGTCAATCCCAATCGATGTATTGGGCACTCCTGCTGTAACCTGATAATATGTCAACTGTAGTAACCTCTGACCCTGAAAGGGTTAATATCGAGCGGTCGAGCGTAACCCCTGATTGCAAATTAAATGACTGAAAGTTGCTGAAAAGTGACAAATTACTTTTTCTTGAGCCTGGCTGATATTTCTCTGTTCATCTCTGCAGGTCGAGAGTTCTTTGTTGGCCTGTCCAAACGGACCAATCAAAGAGGAGCAGAGATCCTCGCTGACGCCTTTAAGGTGAGAGAAAGTGGTCCGTGGAATTGAGCAAATTATTAAAGCAAGGATGTCCCACTGACCTGTGCAACCGAAGGTTAAGAAAGTGTCAAATGGTGTTCCCTCACTTTTTGCGGGTGGTTTGGTCCAAGCCCCTCTGAGATGGGTGAATTTCCGTCAAGTAGAGGTTGACTTTTTTGTTGTTTTTGTTTTTAATCGTCCATATGGAAACAGTTCAAGCGTACGCTGCTGATTGCTTAAGAACAGATGCTGCATTCTGAAATTAAGGAGAGTTGTGCACTCGGCCTCTTCGAACAGACACACATTCAGAATAGCGCATGGATGTCAGAGTGAATCTCTTAAAAACTAAAAATTAAATCAGCTTTTGCAAATCGAACCTTCACGGTCTGCGATTGGGTGGCAACCAGTTCAAGGTGTACCCCCCCTACTGCCCGAAGACAGCTGGGATAGGCTCCAACACACACGCGACCCACGTGAGGATGAATATGATTAGAAAATGGATGAATGGATGTTGATGGTCTCAGTTTTAAAACAAATTAAATTGACGGGTCCGACATAGAAGGAGGAAAAATAGCAAGAAAACCTGCAAAATGGCAAGGTAAAACTGCAACAAATGATGTCACGGTCACAAATGAAAATCAACGACAGAGTAAATCGGCAATCACCGAGCCGCAAAGTAGCTAGGGAGCACTGTAATCTGATTTGACCTACATATGCCGTAACACAACACTGGTACTGTACCTCCATCTCCTTTTTAAATGTAGTGAACAGTTTAGCGCATTCCATCAGACACAGGGCAACATAAACATAGGAGCCAAACTTGTGACCATGTGTCAATAACACTCCTCAATTTGCTTTTCATGCTCCACCAGGTGTCCTGTTCTTTATTTTGCAAATACTCCTCTACGGTTAAAAATAGGTTACTCATTTTCAGGGACTTTATCAGAAGTTACTGTCATGTTTCTGTAACTTGGGTTTCAAACCTTAATTTATAGGGTCTGATAAATATCCATTAAATATAAATAACAAAAGCAGGGTGTCTGTTTACCAGTAATCAGTGACAAGTATTGTATAGAATTTGTTTTTTGTTTGTTTTTTTTCCAGTTGAGGAGGGGTTGGGGCAAACAAAACATAAACTGGAAATGGATATGCCATATAAATTTTTTTAATGCATAAAAAAAAATGTGCAGTTTATTAACTCATTCACTCCCAAAGACGTTTTTAAACGTCTTTTCAGACTTGGTCCAGAATTGGCTGGTACTGAATGAGTTAAGTAATTTAAAAAATGTAAACTTTTGAACATATTGTGCCAAAACAGCAATTTAAAAAAAAGTTCCGATGTTGGTCTTTAAATGACATCCATCTTGATGGCTTTAAAATTTTGTTTTCACTCGGGAGAGGACCTTGTCACAAAAATAAAACAAGCAGACATTACACAGAGGAGAACATACATATATTAAACCATTAGTCTTCATGGCCAGAGAGATGCCAGCATCATCTCGTTATTCATCTTGTTTTTTTTTCTTTATTTCATTTACCCATCTCATTTTCTAATTTAATTTACCCTTCCATCAATCTCTGCCTCTGTCCATTCCCTGTCTCCTTCGATAGGGTTCTCCATCCATTATGTCCTTCTTCCAGCCATGCGCCACTGCTTCACGATCACTCGGTTGCAATCTTCTGCGTCTTCCTTGGACTTTTGGTCAGCAAACACAGACACATACAAATATATCCTATTGGCAGTAATGGAGGCAAAATGTTCATCATACAGCGATGCGGCACTGAAAAAAATAGCCTTTTTTTTCCAGATCAAAAATTTTCCATGCTGCCATAAGTGATTGATGATGCTATGGGGTGATTATGGGATTATATAAACCATTGATACAAACCCCCTACCTCTTCTATCCCAAGATGTTGCTGAATAAGTGTATTTAAAATGTAAACTCTGCACCCATCTATTTTCCGTACCACTTATCCCATCAAGGATCAATACTGGGTCGCTGCAACCTATCCCAGCTGACTTAATGACAGAATGATAATCAGTCACAAGACTGACAGATGGGACCCTCTTTTCATAGATACGTGCATGTGTGTAAAAACTGGCACATCTGCATTTTCATGCCAGGGCAAGAATAATTTACCATGTTTGGGAATTCGGCAGATGAGGAGGGAGGGTATTTTTCACGCAGGGATGCCCGATCGGGGGTGGAAAGCAATCTCCAAGTGCCCATCCACAGTGGCCAACTTGACATCATGTGCAAGTGTCGATGAGCTTGCAGTTCTCTTTAAATCTCTTGCACCGGCATATAATGTATACCGCATGTTACTATCTGCGAATTTAAGAGGAACGAGGTGAGTCGTTTCCATTAAATGGCAAACAAGTACAGCTGCGTTCCATCCCACAATGGCTAACAACGGCGCAAACGCCCCCTTCTCCCTGCGCCCATCAAGGAAAATACCAAAATAAAGAAAACTCCCCCCATGGACAGTTAGACTGCGCTTTGCACTCGACTTGTGCTGGGCATGAAAATAGGGCCCGTTGAGTCAAGCAACATTTAAAAATGACCAATTCGCAGTCTTTCACTTCAACACAGCGTAGATTCAATTCTTTAATAAATTTTCGCTTTAGCCGTATTGTACTCTACCGCCAAGGAAGTACAGGTACCATTTTAGTATGCCCAAATTAAGGTTGAGCTCAGGTAGTCTTCACGTTTCCTCTCTTCCTACTGTGGTGGCATCACACACAAAAATGCCAAATGAATTGAAGACTTGTGAGATATGCCCAAGTTGAGTCTTTGTGCAACTTTATTTTTGTTTTATTATTTTAAGTCCACAGAATTAAAACATTTTGAACTTTAGAGGTTCACTGTACATTGAGGTATTCAGTGAAACATGACATAACATCCCGGTACATAACACACATCAATCAACGGCAGGGTTCAGGCATAAGTCAAATTTATACTTCTCGACACATGCACAGATTTTCACATTAAAAGATGCAGTTTTACAGCCTATCTGACAGACCTGAGACTTGAGAGGAGGGAAGCGTTCCTTTAGGCCAGTAAATCAACGAATCCCAAGGAAAAAATAGTTAGCAGATGATCATATAGTTCTGCAAGCACAGAATACATGTTTTAAATCATCATTATGTAACCATAGTAGTGTGTGGAGGGGGACTCTTCTATAGAGAGAAAGGAGGTTCTTTATCCCTTATCACCCAAGCCTAGCTTTTGATGCTCATTCCTGAGCAGAATTACCAAGGTCAGCAAAACGTTTCCATGATGGTATTTGATTCAAGGCAGCTTGAGTGACGAGCTGCATGTGACTTGTTTTGGACTGGTGAGTAGTACGGCTGACTCCATTCAGTCTCATGAGCGTCATTTTTCAGCTGCTTGACCAACAACATGCAAATTCTCCAAACTGTAACAACAAATCAGGTGATATCAAAAGCCAAGTGGTCCTCAGGGTCGCTGTCCTGCCTGTTTTCCAGCTCTCCCAGGAGCAACACACCTGATTCAAATAATCAGGAACGTTCTAATCCTGCTTCAGAGCTGGCTAAAGTACTGATCATCTGAATCGGGTGCGTTGCAGCCAGGAGAGATGGATAACAGGCAGGACGGCGGCCCTCCAGGCCCGGAGCTGGACATGCCTTCTGTAGGGCTTTCTCATTTGGTCATGGAGACCTACAGGAAATGGACTTGTGGATGTAATGTTAATTGTTTTGTGTCCATATTCTTCTGTCTGTTTTGTGTCATTTTGAAAATGGCCCAAAGACCACTCTACATCTCAACAGGCATCAGCTGATGAATGTATGTCCATGATGAAACATTTGGCCAACCAGCCAGTTGTCAAATTGTCAAAACAAAGGGAACGTTTGCACGCCGAAAGATGCAACATGATCCAGACCATACGTTGGGGTCTTGCCCAATATATAATGTGTCGTTTTGCCGCTACCCCCTGGGTGAGAAAATACAGAATTGAATTTTTGTATGTGACTACAAATTGATTTCCTACTTTCGGAAAGTTGTGAACATCTTCATGACAATCAGGCACTTCTTTTAACCGCAAATGCACTATTGGGTGTTGAGCATTGAACACGTTCGTAAATTTTACTTTAACACCGAGTAGTGTGGACGGATATAGACACTTTTCTGGTGTTACAATTAACACTCGATGTTGTTGAATCAACACCAGCAGATGTGTCGTGTCCCACAAAAGCATGTTTCTTACAAATGCGGCACCATTTATCAGCAGGATAAACAGGATTTCCACAGCGAAAAAACTTATTGCCAAAAGGCATTCTTCGAACAAAGAAATTAACAACAATTTGTTTTTTTTTAATACTTACTTGTGTCCTTACATTTTGTGCAAAGTTCAGTTTTATATTGGGGTAAAATATTACTGAAAGATGCTTGACCAAATAACAGAAATAAAAATGATTTTTTTACTGGACTGGTTTCTTGCAGGATTATGCTGTGTCTACTGTGCCTGTGGTGGAAGGGCTGCACCTGAAAAGCTTCTGCAGCATGGGAGGACCGGGCCTCATTATCATTGGCTCCAGTGAACCGGCTCAGAAAGCCCTCAAAGTATGGAATTTGTGTATGTGCGTAATGTGTTTATGGAAATAGCGTCATCTCATATTGATGATTTTGCCAAGTGTCGTCATGGGAACAGTTGAATCACTGTCTTATTTTTTTTTAAATGGCGCAGCAGATGCTTGCTTCTTTTTTTTTTTTTTTTTTTTTAATTCCTTGATAGCCTCTTGACTCAACCATGTTGGTATGTGTTCTTTTCCTCTTGACTGACTGGACATTCCCAGTCAACATTTGCCAAGCATTCTAAAGGCCTCTATAATTCTAGACAATGAATCTGGCAAGGTACAATACGCCATCAAATAAAGAACTTGAATGCTACCACAGGAAAGAGCTCTCACTTGATCGAGCTCGAATACAGCAGTGGCAAACAATAACACGTGTGAAGAGGAAGGAATTGCAGTTCATCTCGCTGACAGATATGTGATCCCATTGTTTCTGCAAACAGGTAACAAATTGCAGGAAAAACGCCTTGGCTAATTCTAAGCATGTGATCGTTGATAGTGTACTGGTTCCAAGTCCTTGAGTGTTACCTTCAATGCCCCATTTATTCATGGATTCTCTCTGGAGCCTTTCTTACATATGTTACAAAGACTGCGATGGTATTCTGCCAAAATAGCTGCTCCGATAAAAGTCATCAAAACATCAAAGCGCATGGCGACCTCAGGTCTTTGCTCGACACAATACATCAAATGGTGAAGAACTTCTGCCCTAACAGGATTGAAATTGTCAGATTCACCTAAGCTAGCTTCTCCCATCAATTGTTGCCACCTTGTGTGAGATCTCCCCCTGCTGGATAAAAAAAACACTCATCCCAATGGCAACTTAAAGCGGACCATCTTTAATGGCCTAGAGCAGTGGTTCTAAAAGTTTTTTCACATAAACGACAACGGAAAAAAAATGTGACTACCAGCGTTATGATCAGTATTAAAATGCATGATATAGTCGGCATCAAAAGGGTAGTGTTCATCAAACACCAAGCGGAGGTTTTATTTCTGAAAAGCTATTAAATATTGTTGCAAGCCACTTTAAAATTATGCCCCGTTTGAATATGACCGCTGTACTTAAAAAAAAGTTATATAAAAAAATCAAAATAAATGTTTGAAAAGAATAATTCCTGACAAATTCAACAGAAATGTATTGTACTTAAAATTTACATACCAAATTATTCTTAATAAGTGTATTCTAGTGGATAAAAAAACGTTTACTCTGTGTAAAATGCACAATATGAACATTTAAGTAATGCTGTCATGTACCACTAGAGGGAGCCTGCGTACCACTAATGGTACTCATACCACACTTTGGGAACGATTGGCTAGAGTCCTTAGAAACTGTCATTGCTAGACCAATGATTCTCAACTGGTGGGTCAGGACCCAAAAGCGGGTCACGGAGCCATTATGGATGGTTTTGTGGAAATCTAGTAAAAATTTGCAGGGGTTCCTCAATGTACAAGGGTACCGACATACAACATTTTATCGTTGCAGACGTCATTTTGTATTTGCCGTTGTCACGTTCATCATCAGTTTCTTAATGAGGTGAAGTCATCGTGAACATACAATACGTTTTCTTCATTGCTCCTAACATATATTAAAGTGGGTTGCCACTAATTACAACAGGAAACGCTGGTGTGACAACAGTTGAGAACCAATTAGAGCGACTCTGCATCCTTGGATTGGTGAAGTGTACACAGGAACTTAATACACGCAGAAATATACTAAGAGAGATACTGATTTATTAAACATTCTTGAATAAACTAAGTAAGATTCCATTGGGTTTGATCACCCTCGTGATTGGCAACTGTAATGAGGAATAGCTGTTACCAACAGTGACAACAACTCTCTGGTGGTGCCTTTTACATCATCCTAAATCCAGGAGTCTGTTTCTATTTCTCAGGTCTACACTTATATATTACAACTGTTTAAATAAATCGTTATAGTCTTTTCGACCCTGAGGCAGTTACAGTAATGACCTTTGACCTTTGAATGAGGAATGTTTCAAAACCGGCGTCTTGTTTAATCTTGGTATTCATCAACTGACTGTTTCAACCTCTTGATTTGTAGTATGTACAAAGTATGTCACCTCGTGTGCTGTGTTGTTTTACACTCATGTAAATGTTTTTATAATCTCTGTTTTGCTTTCCCAAGAATGAGAATGCGCAGATGGATTTCATCATCCGTCAGTCCCTTTCGACACGAGCTTCTCCCATGAAGTCATTCCCCTAAATACCATTCGAGGTTACGGCACCCTCTCATTTTAGCTTACCACCAGGCACCCCGTCTAAGTCGTGAGGTCACCACAGTGTGTTGTTTGGGGTTCCCCTGAAGGATGTTTACACTGCGTATTACTCACTAGCATAACACAGCTGTAGTGGTAGATGGCACTTGCCGGAGACAAACGTGATTCCCATATTTGATTCTCTTGAAAATAAAATTATGTCAATATCCAATTGAAATGTAAAGCCTATGTATAGTTGTTCGACTGTCTAATTAGACCAATTTCAAAAGCCCCATTTCTCTTTACCACCTGAAAGAACGTATGCTCACATGACTGACAAAGAAACAGAAACGGAATATGCCAGATCAGATTACGTTCATAACATTAATAACTAGACTTTGTACAATTGGGATTTTGGGGGGCTGATCCTCAATCAGTGAGTTAAAAAACAATCAAACAAAAAAAGGAGCTTTATCAGCCACAGCTGCATGGCAGTATCAAATAAAGTGGGGCACTGGCACTGTATAGTCGTAATATTGATGTTGGACACGGGACTTAACAGTTGCATACATCTTTATTTGTTTCACAAAGATAATGTACACCACTTTAAAACTTCAGTTTAAAAGTAAGTTCAGTTAGCCTCCTTAAAATATGTGTGTGCGCGGGTGGGGGGGAGGTAGGAATGAATCGCCATGCCGCAGTTTCCCATAAACATTTCTTGGCAGCGTAATGCTAAATCCAAAATATCCGGATGAGGTGAGTTCTAACAGCTAGCAGTCTTAGAGGCATGGAATTAGTGATAAACAGTGCTCTTCATCAGTCTGACTCCAACTTTCTCTGAATGCTTATGCCAGATTGGCTTTGCGGGCTTGGAGCCTCGTCATGGACCATTTTCTTCGACTTCCATCCAAGGTTTTCAATTTGCAGGCCACGACATTGACCTTATGTGTCTTTCTTCAAGGAATGTTTTTACATTTTTTTTTCCTCTATGGCTAGATACATTACCTAAAAAAATTACCGGCATTTCCGCACTATAGAGCGCACCTGATTATAAGCCGCACCCACTACATCTTTAGAGGAAAACCAATTTTGTACATACACAAGCCGCACCTGTATATAAGCCGCATGTGCCCACATTAAAACATGTCAACATATTTACAAAGAAAGAGAGAGTTTTCAAAGTTTTAATAATATAACTTAACAACAACAATAATAATATAACTTTCTTCCCAAACGGTGCCTGTGACGCGGCAGTAAAACGCTAGCAACATGGTAACAACACGCTAGCAACAGAATAGCAACACACTATAACAGGTTTGGTAAAAGAACATACCGGTACTTGTAAAAATCACGGTGAGCCGTCTTCATCTTTCTCCTGTGAACTGAAGCCATCGAAGTGACCGTCCTCAGTGTCGGAATTAAACAGTGTCATAAAGACCGGTCTTAATCTTACCTTTTCTACTCGCGCGCCCCTGGCGGCCGTTAGAAAAATTACATAAATAAGCCGCATCACTGTATAAGCCGCAGGGTTGAAAGTTTGGGAAAAAAGTAGCGGCTTATAGTCCAGAATTTACGGTATTTCATCCTTTCAATTGATGGAATAAGAAAAAATGTCAAAAATGTTAACGGAAACTGTTGCATTTATTGTCGTGCAATGACAGCCCTTTCCCCAGTGCCTTAACCTGACATGCAGCTCCATATCATCAATGACTGCGGAAATTTGCATGTTTCCATCAGGCGGCCGTCTTCATCATTCAAACGTCACCAAAGAAAAGTTGCAGCAGCATCACCTTGCCCAATGCAGATTTGGGATTCATGGCTGAATATGACTTTTATCCAGTCATCCACAGTCCATTGTAACCTTGTTTTCTACTGATAGGTGTTAATGATGGCTTTTGTTTCGCTTTTCTGTTTGGAAATCCCATTTCCTTTCAGCGGTTTCTTACAGTTTGTTCACAGAATTTGACTCCAGTTTCCTGTCATATGTTTCTCTTTTGTTTGCTGTGTATTTTCTGCTTTCAAGATATTGCTTTCGGTTTTGTCTTGATGCTTTGACGTCTTCCGTGGTCGAACAGTATGTTTGCTTCTCTTGGATGCCCTTCCCATTTTTGCTGTACTTGGTCCAGATTTTAGACACAGCTGACTGTGAACAACCAACATATTTTGCAAAATTGCACAAAGATTTGCCTTCTTTAGGTAGTTTGATAATCCCGTCCATTTTTTTCATTTGACATCTCTCATTTTGGAGCCATGATGTCAGTACACTTGGTGCAACTTCAAGCTGCAGCTGCAGCTCTTCAAGGTGTGATCATTCCTGTTTAATTGCAGACTAACGAGCAGCCAACAGTTTCGAGCTTTGGTCTTAAGCTGGGGAGTGATTTTAAATTGGACCGGCAAATTGGTGCGCAGTTGTTATATCCAGATTGTTTCATTTGAGGCAGCTGGCTAAAGTCAAACCTCTCCTTTCTCATGAGCACTTTGAAACAGTAATGCATGCCTACGTCACATCTCGGCTGAATTACTGTAATGCACTTTACTTTGGAGTCAGCCAATCCTCCATTCAGCATCTCCAGTTGATCCAAAATGCTGCTGCTCACCTCTTGACTGGTACGCATAAGAGGGAGCACATAACTCCTACTCTGGCATCCGTTCACTCGCCCCCTAAACATTTTCTAGTATTCATTCATTCATTCATTCATTCATTTTCCGAACCGCTTTACTAGGGTCACGGGGGTGCCGGAGCCTATCCCAGCTGTCTCTAGGCAGTAGGCGGGGGACACCCTGAATCGGTTGCCAGCCAATCGCAGGGCACACAGAAACGAACAACCATCCATGACCACATTCATACCTAGGGACAATTTAGAGTGCTCAATCAGCCTGCCGTGCATGTTTTTCGAATGTGGGAGGAAACTGGAGTACCCGCAGAAACCCCATAGAGGCCCGGGGAGAACATGCAAACTCCACACAGGGAGGCCGGAGCTGGAATTGAACTCGGTATCTCTGCACTGTGAAGTCGACGTGCTAACCACTGGACTACCGGGCCGCCCATTTTCTAGTATTTGTTTTCAAATCTTTAAATGCCCTCGCCCCACCTGACCTGTCTGAGCTCCTTCGCCCCGAAGCACCTGCCCAATTGTGGACCAGACCCTATTTACGGGTACAGAGAACTAGTGGCTTAGTTCTAATGGACAAATTATTTTCCGTTGTTGGTCCCTCTCTCGCTGCACATTAGGGCAGCCCCCCTCACTGCCCATCTATTTTGTGTAGTGCATATCCTTTTGGACAAATTATAAATCCACCCAATTCTCATACAAGTTGCTCGCTAGCACTAAGCTAACCTTTGTGTTTTCGTGTCCTCTCCGGTGTGCAAGCGGCCAAACTCACTTCGTCCACCACTATGACAGGAGGCAAACAATGAAGATACGGTCTTGATAAATATTCCCATGCAAACGCAACTGTGTTTTGTTGTCAAATGCAGTGGGGTGTCACATGGCGCATATGCTTCTCGTGTATATTTTTCTTTTGACCACCACAAGTACACTTTCAACAACTGAATGAACATCTGATACTGGTGATTCCATAATCTTTGGACAGGGTTGTTAATGTGGGTAACATTGTGACTGTAAATATTTGGACAAATAATTGATTCATCGGTGAGTCGGATTTTCAAACACTTTGAAACGGTGTAATTTGCATGCCTTCCTTCAGAAAAATCATATCAGATGGACAGAAATTAATTACGATTCAGTTGGTGGTTTGGTCTGTAACGTCAGAAAATAAAAATAGACTGAAATGTCGATCAATGTTTTCCAAATAAAGGCAAATTTTGAATTTGGACTACACTCAAAGATAATCGGTCTGGTTTCATGGAGGACTGCAGAAATCAGATAACATTTACCGGTACTATTGAGAAGGTGAATTTCTGAGATCATTTTCAACTGAAAAAGTTATCCAAACGAGTCGTCAATTATCAAAAGTCATTAGCGATTAATTTGATAGTCGATTAGTTGTTGATTAATCGATTAATCGTTGCACCTCTGAATTTCTCAATCCAAGAGTCCGATCAGTGACGTAATTGATGGGATCAGCAAAAAAATTAACAATTACACCCTCAGCATTTTACATACCTTTAAATTCATGTAATCAACAAAGTATATCAACAGTTTGTTTTACCAGGTACCGAATTCCATGCACAGAATATGCTGTAGTTTGTAAGTCAAGGGAGTTTCTTAAAAACCTGTTTAGCAATAATTAAATATAATTCAATTTGACACAAGCATCCGTTTTGAGTATTTTTTTTTAAACTCGTTTGGTTGTTCGTTGTCATCCCTCCAAAAACTCATTTGTTTGAAGTCTTTCCGTTGGGCACATTATGCTGCCCATTTACCTCTCAATGAATTGCATTGCACCCTGCCAACTTTTGCGCGATTTTATGCTCAGTTCACTGCCAAGCTGTCTGCGAAGTAGCCGACTCCAAGCATTTTTACATTTTGCATACACTGCATCTTTGATAAGAAACACAAATCAAGTGGTTTAAGACTGCTCCAAGTGTTTGTTAGTCAGTGCAAAGGAACTTAAGTGATCAAAATATTCAGGATATAAGTACAATTATGTGAGAAAGTTGTAATATCATAAAGATAACCAAATGCCTGTGTTTCGACGATCATGTGGTTAATGATTAAGTCTTCAAATATCCATGTTGGGGGTACAATGTTATTTTTCCAAAGTGCACAGACGGACGGAATTAGCCAATTTTGTTGCGTTTGTTTCCTGACAGAGACACTGGCTGTGCATTTGTCATCCAAATCCGTATTATAAGATAAGATAAGATAAGATAAGATAAGAAAACCTTTATTAGTCTCGCAATGGAGAAATTCCCAATTCACAGCAGCAAAGTTATGAAAGGAAGAAGGAGAACAACAAAATATACGAGCTGCTGGAAAGGCAGTCACTCTCACGGCGCCATCTTGAAGTCAGAAATAACAAAAATAACACAACACAACACATAGGACACAGACAGTCGTGCAATCTTCACCACTTTCCTGCATACACTTTGTTGTCTGAAGCAGTTATAGATGAAAGAGGAGAGGATCAAAGTGTCCTTTTACCAGTGGATCAGAAACGTCATGCCGAAAATGTGCACACGTCTGCTACAAGCAAACACAAAGTTGTAGCGTCCATTGACAAAAAGAGATTAGTTGACTTCTCCTGTCCCATGTAATCCGCTTCAACTCCAAGCCGCGACTCCCGGTTCCACATGCGCATTGGCGCTAGCGCTAATGCTCCTTATCATATCCAGTATCTGTTTTGACACCAAAAAGAAAATGCTCAACAAAACATGTGACGCAGTAACAACTGTGATTTTTGGTGGAGTCAACATTTCTCCCCCCATCTACCTCTCCTAATCCCCCTGTGTGTGAGAGGCGGCTTCGGCGGTCACGCACATGATTGTTTTCATTTAGCGCTGCTGCTGCAGCCACCCCTACCCCCTAGTGATTTGGGAATCTGTCTGTTCACACACATGCACACACGCACTTTTAGCTTTCTAGCACAACAGAGGATATTACATGAACTTATTTTCATTTCCCGCACACTCTCCCTCACCAAAACTGTAGTTTTATAGCATCCTGAAACCAAAACAAATTTGCAACATCAATCATGAAGGTTGTCTGCATAGTAGTTCACTGTTAGACGTGCAAAATGCAATATTTATTTATTCAGTGTTATCCCGAGTTTAGTTTAGTTCACGCTGTGACCATTTGCTAGGATGACACATTTCTTCGTCTATTCGCTTGTAGTATGCTCTGTTCCCAGAAGAAAATATGTCACGTCTTGCAAGGCAAAGTCATTTTCCCCGAGAAAAGGAAAACACACACTTGAGACAGCCCGTTGAACATCTGTGTTTTATTGAAATGGCAAACACAATAGTAGCAAAATAACAAGATAACAAGAAACCTAAACTCTCCTACTATGTACGTATAATGAAAACAGCCTGAAGTTGATCATGTTTCTTACTCTAACTGAAAACACAAGCAACGGGACATTTCGTGAAAACATCCTGACCCATTCTGAAACACGAGCCCTTCACAGGCACACGTTTGTGTCTGTGTGTCGAAATCCAGCAAGGCAAATCCAGACATGACTCAAACTTTTATGCTTTAACCATTAGAACTTTAGAAGACAAATCACCATTGTAACGTTTTTTTTTTTGGTTTTGTTTTTTGATCTTAGACACACACGGGCTCGCCCACGCACACACACACACACACACACACGCACACACACACACGCCTTTTGTCTTAGTGGCATCCGTCCACACATGTTGTGCTCATAAACACGAAGCGACACCTGCTTCTCCGCCGGTCATAACACCCTCACCCAGCGGCCACCTTCCACCTTCCACTTCCTCTTGGCAGCATGTGCGTCATCTTGGCCTCTCCGCTGCGCTTCCCATTCTATCTTCAGCCCCATTAGATTACATAAATAATATGACATCTGCTGAAGAAGAATGCCTGCTCCTGTGTTCTCCATTAGCCACCCTCCTCTTCGCCCACAGCCCTCTGAGTCATTTTGCAGTGACTGTCTGAAATTCGTATGGACTCACATAGGCCGCTGTTTCTTTGTGTTCATGTTCACGTTCTGTATTTGTGTGTGCCTGTTTGTAGATCATGCAACAGATGAGCGATCATCGTTACGATAAACTGACGGTGCCCGATGACTTGGCTGCAAACTGCATCTACATGAACCTGCCCGATAAGGGACAGGTGCTTCTGCATTGCACAGAAGAGGAATATCCAGAAAGCATAAAGGTAATATTTGGCTCAATGATCGTAAGGAGACAGATTTTCTTTCCATATAAAATGCTTAGCATGCTTGTATGGAAATTCTCCAGTGGAGGGATTTGAGTCACCACTACATTACCACACACAAATATGTTCACTTTGTCAAGAGCTAAATGTAGTGGTGTAATTGTCATTAATATCGGTTGGTGAAATTGGTGTCTTTTCATGACACCACTTTTCTTTAACCCCTTGTGCGTCATCCCATTTTTCGAGCACAGTGGAAAAAACGTTCAATTATGGCATCTTGGCTTTAAAGTGTAATATCAAAGTCATTTCTGAATATTTTTTTTTCTCTCGACCACTCAAGCTGTTCAGTGGCGTCAGGCCTATCCATTCATATATAGTTTTTAGATATTTATTTCTTTTAGACGCCCTCTTTGGACAATAAAAGCAATAAAAAGCAGTATTGCGCTTTGGGTAAAAGTAACTATCATCTGCACACACACACACACACACACACACACACACACACATATATATATATATATATATATATATATATATATATATATATATATATATATATATATATATATATATATATATATATATATATATATATAACATTCAATTTGGAATATTCAGTATGGACAAGTTAGAGCCTTCAACATGTTAATAAATCATGAAGAAATATAAATGAAATCCTGAAGAAATATAGCGCCATCTGCTGTATTATTGCATGATTCCTCTCAAGTCCCCAAAAATGGTTTTCACATGTAGTTTGACCGCTTGTGAAGAGATTCAGCGCGAAATTGCGAAAAATACATGGTCAAACATCCGGGGTACAGTGCATCAAGAATACGTGGAAAAGTGGCATTTCGAATGGGTGTGTGTGGGGAAAACACGACCCGTTATGGGACTGTTTTTCCTCCTGGCGATTTTCAAATGTAAATAAATCAATCATTCTGAAAAACATATTTTGACTTTTTTTTTAAACTTGACAACTAATTTTCACCTTTTTTTGGACAAGTTAGACCAATTTGAGCGATTTCAATGACATTTTCATAACGTTGCCTTTGATCTATTTTGGGACTGTTTGTCAACCGTCCAAAAATGGGACGAATTTGCCACAAGGGTTAATATTATCATGCATGCGTTGTTCATTCTTTCTTTTTTGGATTTTTTTTTTTATCTTCAAATTTGCAATCTATATAAACATAACACATCAAGTAAGGCAGAAAGACACATCGCTCAACCTTGCCCCGAACTATATATGAAAATAATCATAAAAAGTAAAAGGCAATAATCAGTGCCAGCTGAGTCGCAATGAAGGGGACAAAATGTAATCAGAAAAACAAAATAAGATGACAAAAATACTTCAAAAATATACGGATTTGAGATGAGTAGGAAATACAGTGTACAATTACTGATGAACAAAATTGATTTGTTTATCTCTGGCGTCTCAAAACGATGAGCTCATTGTCAGTTTTGGTGCCCAGATCATCGCAGATAGACTCTCGTTAAAAGTGTGACATGTGCAGTTGGTCCACCTTTCAAGCCGATGCCACTTGCTGCCCTTTGATTGGCTGCGGTCAACGACGGGAACTGAGCGCATCCAGTAAGGCCTTCAACCTGGCGGCCATTTTGGATTGGACTAAGACAGCATGTGGTTTCGTCATCATAATCAACTCGGTGAAGTTACTTTAACCTATTTCCAGAGGACAACACGCAGCCCGGGCCACATGGATAAGAACAGGTCTGCTGGATTTATGGATTTAATCTCCAAAATTACAGCCATTCAGGATAAAGTGCTTGTCGTGACTGCGCTCTTAGGCTGATTTAAGAGTAGCATTGGGTGTAATTGTATATCGTTGTTTTGTTTTGCACTGGCTTATTAGGAGTGTGTGTGTGTGTGTGTGTGTGTGTGTGTGTGTTTTTCAGGGGTTTTGACCCTGAAAACACAAAAACACGAAAAAAGAATCTCCTGAAATTGAATCCAGTAGCCTGCAGGCTGCACGTACAGGAATTCGACCTCAAAATGTACTCAGCGGTTAGAACCCCAACCCTGCGAGCTATTTTTAGAAGGAAGAATTCCGAAAAATGTGCGCATTTGGATCGAGACGCGCGGCAGAGAGTCAGTTTTTCTCCCAGAAGATAAACCGACAATAAAATCTATTTTTCTATCACATTTTTTTTTCAATTTTGGTATCGCCTTGACAGACCATCTGGCATACTAAGAAATGAATATCTCGACCATGATTTAGCCTTGCTAAAGTAGAAACTGGCTTGGATCTGTGGTGGAAAAAGTGGGAAAATAGTAATAGTGGTGGATCCACATAGCAGTAAAATACCGTCTTTTGTTGAATGCCATCTCGTGTCTTGTTATGGAGTTGGGCCGCAATTGCTGGAATTAAATGTAACAATATCCCAGCGCAATACAATTTCTTCTGCTTTCTTTCTCTCCACAAATGATCTATTCAGTCAACGGTCTATTTTTGGTTGGCTCCTCAAGTTGCATAAGATCTGCGCATGAACAAAGGCGGGAGTTCATGAGGATTGGCAGCTGAAGGGGGCGCAGAGCATTTATTGGTGCAAGCACTGGCAGACAGCTTTAGAGCGCTGGCCTTGCAGATAAAGAAACACAACAGACAAAAGCTCCCTGTGAGAAATAGGAGCTCCTACTGTGTTCGACCACACCGTCCTCGACCCGACAAATACGTTTTAGCCGCAGGAATAATAAGTGCTTGGCTCAAAAGGATCAAAACAAGACGCACTGCAGCCTCAGAGATGCCATGAACAGCAGTGGATTCGTTTACGTTACTTACATGTACAACCTTCTCAGAGTTCAACACCTTATTATTTAGTCTAATCTAGCGCAGACAGAATAAAATAATCATAATAATGATAATAATCAATGACTATCATTTAGTACAGGGGTGCCCAAACATTTTGGACCTCAGATCGACTTTTCGATCAACCAACCTCCCGCGATCGCCCCTTACCGCACACGCGCACACACGCGTACGCACGCAAGTCACTTTTGCAGCTTGTTAACTATCTAGCTAGCTCACACGTACCGTTTTAAAGTGCTTCCCTGGGCCCTCTAGATTCCTATTCTTTGCCCGTGCCCTCGGTGAAGTGTGCACGAAGAAAACTCTGAATGAGAATAATGACGATAAAAGATAAAGCGCGACAGCTCTGATCACAAGCTGCAATTGCAGACTGCTGAGCGCTAACAACTTCCGGTGACGCAATCACGCGCCACCGCAGGTTAAAGATTTACCTGCTTTATTTTATTTTATTTGTCAAATATTTTTTCATGAAAATTACACTGATAGGACGATTAGGGTACAGCATACATTCACACAAAAAATATATTACATGTATAAAGACGCACAAATGTTTTGTTTTGTTTTGTTTTCTTCTCCTCGAGACACCCATTGGATACACTTGGGACCTATCCTAGATCTACCGGTCGATTGGGATCGACGTAATGGGCACCCCTGATTTAGTACCGCATCAAGCAGAGGCCCACATCCACACACGTTTATGTGCCATGTCTCTGATAGAGGTTCACGATTCACGGAGTGTAGTTGTGATCAGGTTCTAAATTGACCCCCCTGCCAACCCACCGAATGCGGGTTGAAATTAATTTTGGTGGGTGATGATAAGAACTTTCCAGTCACTTTGGCTGGTGATGTGTGAGGCAATTGTTTCAGAACAAGATCCTTCCCACTGGTGTCACTGTACTTATAATGTGGTTCTCGGCAGTTTGACCGAGGGTGGCGAGGGGGTGGCAGGACCTTCAGTTTGTAGGGCGGAGCTTGTTTGTCGATCCGTCACCGAAAGCAGTTGTACTGTAAATAGTTAACTACCGTAATTTCCGCACTATAGAGCGCATCTGATTATAAGCCGCACCCACTACATTTTTAGAGGAAAACCAATTTTGTACATACACAAGCCGCACCTGTATATAAGCCGCATGTTCCCACATTAAAACATGTCAACATATTTACAAAGAAAGACGGTACACAGAGAGAGTTTTCAAAGTTTTAATCATATAACTTAACAATAATAATAATATAACTTTCTTCCCAAACGGTGCCTGTGACGCGGCAGTAAAACGCTAGCAACATGGTAACAACACGCTAGCAACAGAATAGCAATGCGTCATATGCCTTTCTCTTTGCATTTTCCATGATGAGGGTATGTTCACGCTAATTTAATTGATGCACAAGAGAAGAAGTTGCAGTCTTCCTCCACGCATATATTCCACCGGTCTTAATCTGACTTTTTCTACTCAAGCGCCCCCGGCGGCCGTTAGAAAAATGACATAAATTGGCCGCATCACTGAATAAGCCGCAGGGTTGAAAGTTTGGGAAAAAAGTAGCGGCTTATAGTACGAAATTTACGGTAATCAGAGATGTAAATTGCAGCATATCACACCAGCACCCAGCTGCACTTACATATCCGTCATCATTTTACATCCTGAATTCTTTAAGGTATAACTAAAAATAAAGTCAATTAAGGAGGACGGACTGGCAAAATAAGGTAAAGTGCCCATTTCTGGTTTGGTTTCAGTTTCCTACAGGAGTGGAGGGCGTTCCCTCCAGCTCCACATCTTTCATGCGTTACAATCAGTGGAGTTGAAAAGGACTTCATCGCCGGCAGTCGGTTTATTCGACCCCGCTGACTATCAGAATGCCAAGTGGTTGATTTTCTAGGCCTTCTGGTTCATGATTCATAGTTCTCTAGTCTCCGTGTTTTAGTCTCGCGTGTAAGTATTGTTTACCTTGTTTAGTTGCTCATGCTCCTTTCGTTCGCATGATTGGATCCCTGGATGTTTTTAAACTAGTGATTTTCTGTTACGGGTATTTCTACCTTACCGGTTGCGAGCGCTTTGTGTTTTTTCGTTTATCCTGGCTCTTTGTTGCTTGCGACTTTTGGTGTACTTTGTCGGTCTTGCATCTACTTTATCATTGTCTATGTTACCGGTCCACACTCAAACCTGACATACTTAATGTTTTTATGGAACACTTTTTGTACGGTGGACATCTTATCATGTTATCAGATTACAGGTTATCATTACTGGTGCACGAAAGGGTTAACTACAAGGTATATGAGAAAGGACAGTCTAATGATTGTGAACGTAGCCCAGTATGGTGAAGTACAGTTCAACAATGTTGCAGATGGAAACGACACAAAAGACTTCATTGAAATCATTCCAGCCATCATCATCATCGTCATCCTCATTTCCTCTCTGGAAATGGATAAGATTTTATCACCCATAGTAATCGGTCATCCTTTCTTTCCACAGGTGTATGACAAGTTGAAGGACCACATGCTGATCCCCGTGTCCAACAGTGAGAAAGTCAAAGTGGACGGAGCTCTGACTTGCTGCTCTGTGCTCATCAATAAGAAATCCAACCAGTGAACGCAGCAGCCTCTGTCGTGTCACAACCGGTTCCAAGACTTGAAATAGTCATGGTCACTGGATAAGTAGATGGGATATTTTTAGTGAGGGGAAAATAACTAATCTTGGGAGCGGATAAAATGTCGTGCTGACAACTTTTTTTCCCCTTTCACTTCATTAATGAAGCTAACAAAATAGATTTCAGATGATTTGTGTTGGCTAATTGAAGTCAAGCCTAAGCTACAACTCTATTTTAATCATTCATTTTTCTTTCATTCATGTTAGAATCCAGTTCATGATGAGAACTTGGAAAATATAACATTGCGCTAATAAATCAGGAAGCGTATTATATGCATAGTTTGCAAAACATGGATTCGACGTACTGCATGTTAAAGGCCAACGCTGTTTAGACTGCGCTGATTCTCAGCGCGACTGCGAGTGAGAGCTGAGGAAATGACATCAGGAGGTGATGCTTGCGTATGGGCAGGCAGGCAGTGATGAAGCATGGAAAGAATTCGGTTTGCTCTGTTCAGAGGAAAGGCTTGCAACACCAGTAAACACTAACTCTTCAACTTGCTCCATCTTCCTGTCTTTCACCTACCCTTTGCTCTTGACTACAAGACAGGTTTATGTTTAACTCCATTCTCATTGTATCACACGGTCTGGCAATCACTGTTAAAAGTGTGACAATTGCTAGGATTTTGTATCCCAGATGAATGCATCATCGACACAAAAGTCGTCATTCTCAAATGGTTAATGTGAGTCGAAGTGTTTGCTCAGTGGGTGGTCCACTTTTATGATCCTCTCTAATTATTTTGCTTCAAATTGACATTCTGTACCTCCTCACTGTAATAGCCTTCCCCCGCTGATTCAAATGAAAGGGTTTTATCATTACATCATTTTCCTCTCTGGCTTTTTTGTTGTGGCTCCTTGTTACCGCCGGTGTACACAGTGAAATAACCACTTAATCTGTTGATTTTGGGGATGTAATCTCCAAATCTCAAATGTTTTGGTTTCAATGAAGGTTGTGACTGATATGGTACTGGTATTTTCGTAATTGAAAAGAGCATTAATTCTATCTAACTAATTTACATAATAAAGTTATACAGAGCATTCAACTGAGTTGTTCTTGTTAATACTGTTACTGTTGTCACTGTAGTAGACCGGTCGATGTAACGTGATATGTGCTTTGATTTGTTGTGACTAATATCAAGAAAATATGATTCGTGGGTCAGAAGAGATAGAAATGTATTCACTAAAAGCATACTGCTGCCATCTAGCGGTAAGAAAATGAAAACACCAGAAATGTGACAGGGGTGCAGCACAGTACTGTATTAGGCATTACAGCAGTAATGGAACAGCCAAGGAACTATTTTACATCCGCACAATGCAGAAGTTATCGATGATTAAAACTAAGATAATTTATGCATAAATTATATGTTATAGAGAAGCACTTAGTATCAAAAGAAGGACGACTCCACGTTTCAACATTAAATCCATTTTTAGGCTGAACTTTTACTCTGTACTTTAACACTTAATAAAATACGCAAATATGATAACTTACACCACTTAAATGTAATGGACAGACATAAAATGAGCACACACACAAAAAAAGGCATATAGCCTTTATTTTTCATGTCAAATGACCAGCGTTATTGACCAAAGGCAATCGTTGTTTTGCAATCAGCGTGGCGATAAAACGACCGACGCAGCCGTGGAGGTCAAATGATTTAACAAATACACACGGCATCGAGCAATTGTTTTCTTAACCAGGATTCGATCGAACCCTAGGGGTTCGGTGAATCAGTCTCAGGGGTTCCACGGAGCCTCTGCCATGGAGGTTAAGACATACCCGACTCAACATGTCAATGAGTTAGGACATACTGATTGGCCATCACTGGCTGGTTCATTTTGTACACAATTAAAAAACGTATACTTTATACTTATACTAATTGTATTGACTTTTTTCTGTTTTTAATCAATGGGTTTTATCTGTCTTGAATTTTTAAAAGAAATCATATTTCTATTTGTCACTAATGAGGGTTTGGTGAATGTGCCAAAGAACTGGTTGGGTTCAGTGCCTCGAACAAGGTAAAGAACCACCGGTGTAGAGGGACAACAACCCAGCCGCAGGACCGCTCTCTCCTGCTTTGTGGAAGGAGAAATAGGAGGGGCAATGCCAAAGCTCTGCAAAATGAAGCCGGGTAATGTGCATGTTTCTCCTCAAACTGCCGGGAACAGACGATGTGATGGTGCTATGAGGGCCTGAAGTCTACCAAATGGGGGTGTGCTCACTGTCAAATTGGCCATTCACTTTTGAAGAAGCCCCGTGCGCTCAACAGAGAAGAAAAGTTTCAGGCAAAGCACAGGCAACAAACAAAATGACAAGAGTCTGAAAACGGCTGCACAGACCTCCATGTGCTAGTCAGACGTACCCTGACTGCTCTTAGGTACCATTGTCAAAACATATGCTGCTGCAGTGGATCCCGCATTCTTTTTGACGGTGCTCGGCCTCATGTAGTGAGAGCGTGTTAGAAGTTCCTGCATGAGAAAATCATTGATGCTATGTGGCCAGCCCATTTCCCAATGGAATGAATCCAACCAAACACCGATGACCATCATGTCACAATCCATTCCCCATTACCAAGATAAGATAAGATAACATAAGAAAACATTTATTGTCTCACAAAAACCCAGAAAAACATCCATTGGCTCATCATGAGCATGCCCAGACATTGTAGTGTGTGCATACAAGCATGTGGATGTCACACACATGTCCGAGTCTCATAAAATGTCTTCTGGAATTCAGAATTTTCCGATTTTAATTTTAAAAAAAGTCTTTAATTTGTGAGAGATAGCAATGTATTAAAACAGCACACAATATATACTGCAATATTAAAATAGAAATACAGTATATCTTTAATTATTATTTTATTATTATATTTGTTAAGCGCTTTGTTACAGCTGTCGCTGTTGTGAAAGCGCTATATAAATCAGCATGTATTGTATTGTATTGTATAGCTTCAACTAAATCAGTTAGCATAACGGAACAGTTTAAGCCTTTCAAGCTCAAGTATCTGATGGTTCACTCCTCCAATGACGCAATCGTCGATTTCTAACTGCGCTCATTTTTACGAAAATACCAAAAGAAAAGAAAACTTCACCCATATGCACAATTACGCACTTCACGCTGTCATGTTCACGTTTCTGGCCTGGCCAGCAGGTGGCAGACTGAGCGGACTTTCTGGCTGCACACCTGCTGCCAATCTCTCATTAAGGCATCGTGTATTTAAGGACCCGCAGATCTGTCGGCTGTTGTCGGAGTATTCCTTATGCCTTGTTGTTTCCATGCCCACAGACCCGTTTTGCTCTCAATCTCGTCGCTTTCGCTTTTTGAACTCTCGGTACCATTTTGTAAGTACAACTTTGTTTAGTGATTTGGCTTTTTCCTGCGTGTGGTTGATCCATTGTGTTATTCTTTTTCGTTTGTATTCTCGGTCCGTGTTTTTCTCTCTTGCCTTTTTTGCAAGCGCTTTTTGTTATTTCGTTTTTTGTGCTTCCAGGTCCTTGTGTTGGCCTGCGCTTTTTGTTACAACTTTGTCGGTGCGAATTTTTGTATTAAAACATTTTTGCAACGGAGACCTTGTTGTCATCTGCACTTTTGGGATCCAAACTCATTTCGGCTCGGCCGAAACGTGACACACGCCAACCATGTTTAGAAATGTATTGAATTAAAAATGGCCCTTAAAAAAAAAGAAAAGTGTTCTCAATTATTTTTCAACAAAAATAATGTAAATTCGGTGAATAATTTGGAATGACCAGTACATTTCCTGGAGTTACTACTTCTTCCCCGGACAAACCAAACAATCAGGAGAAAGAAGAACATGAGTCCTAGATGGGACCACGAACCTGTTGGTCACTCTGATCGAGATCCAGTGTTCCTCTGGCATTGGACAATGTTCTAGACCAGGATCTGGGCAATTCATTTTGCAAAAGGGTGACATAAGAAACTGGAACACTTGCCGAAGGCCAAGCCAACATGCTTACCACAACTTTGTCTTTATTATCTTTAATGTATTTTGAAAAAACATCATACAGGTACCTTGTTACACTAAATTGCTACGTGTGTAGATACGGTACGACTAATTCAGAAATACAAACGTTACACAAAATTATACATGGTCTTTAATAACCTATAAAAGCTTTACACTTTAAAAATGATGGCATTTATTTTGCCTACTATCTCATATTAGCCATTCCTACAGTCAGCACTCCCAAACACAGTATATGAAAGAGGTAATATTACCTAATATTGACAGGATATTGCAAAATCTTCTTGGCCCTCTTCTCTCCTTTGTGAAGGAAACAAGAATGTTGCCAACATTAGGACCATTAATGTCATTTTTGCCTATCTATTTTCTGCAAAAATAATTACTCGAGGGAACCGCCAAACCTCAAAGTTTAGCAAAAACATCGCTAAATCATTGCTCTTGTCCGCTACCTTGCTTGTAGTAGCGTCTACATGTGTGAATTTGAAACAAAAGTACAAAATAAAAGCTATGCATAGTTTACATTAACTTTGTGGTCCCTGTGATGGCCAGTCAGAGACTGGATGGGCTGGATGTGGCCCCCGAGCCGTATTTTGCCCACAGTGATCTAGACAAACGTCAGCAGTGAGGCTAATCCTCTTGTCTGGGACTTATTTTACAACAGGACATCATGCATATGCTTTACATAACCTTGAAAATAGATCAAACTGTCATTATCATACATTTTGTGTAGAATTTAGGGGAAGAAGATCATTTCTTCCATTCCAGAATACGTCTGGTACGTAAAATGTAAAAATTTGGAACATTTGAATACAAGGAGTTTAAGTATCTTGGGGTCTTGTTCACGAGTGAGGGCAGAAGGGAGCGAGAGATCGACAGGCGGATCGGTGCAGCGTCTGCTGTGATACGGACGCTGTATCGGTCTGTCGTGGTAAAGAAGGAGCTGAGCCAAAGGGCGAAGCTCTCAATTTACCGGTCGATCTACGTCCCGACCCTCATCTATGGTCACGAGCTATGGGTCGTGACCGAAAGAACGAGATCCCGAATACAAGCGGCCGAAATGAGTTTTCTCCGCAGGGTGTCCGGGCTCTCCCTTAGAGATAAGGTGAGAAGCTCGGTCATCCGGGAGGGGCTCAGAATAGAGCCGCTTCTCCTCCACATCGAGAGGAGCCAGATGAGGTGGCTCGGGCATCTAATTAGGATGCCTCCTGGATGCCTCCCTGGTGAGGTGTACCGGGCATGTCCCACTGGCAGGAGACCCCGGGGACGACCCCGGACACGCTGGAGAGACTATGTTACCCAGGTGGCCTGGGAACGCCTCGGGATCCGCCAGGAAGAGCTCGAAGAAGTGGCTGGGGAGAGGGAAGTCTGGGCTTCCCTCCTAAAGCTGCTGCCCCCGCGACCCGGCCCCGGATAAGCGGTAGAAGATGGATGGATGGATGGAATACAAGGAACTGTATTACAGTGAGCTGTTTAATGGACCTGGTACAGCGGCAATCTACTGTCAGGGCGATAAATTTAGCTGCAGGCCAGGTTAGTATAGAGGTTTCCTGGTCCCCTTTGACCAGTGTCTTTGTCATGGGCTCTGGCTGCAGGCTTGGAAAGAGGCACGTACGAATGGTTTAGGAAGTTGGTGTCCAAGCAATCAGAGACATAGTAACGGTGACATGTATTTGGAAGAAGCTCTCCCTCCACCCCCGGGCCTTTCATCTCCCCAAGCTGCTCATAGACGTATTTGTTTCCTGTTGAACAAATAATAAAACTCTCTCTGTTCAGAGTCACATAGTCTGGATACAATTTCAGTTCCGTTCTAGGGTTTCCCTCTTCCTGGTCTCCGGTGTGGTGGCCTTGCTCTGACGACAGACACTGCGTAGATTCCTGGTATGCCTTACCCAACCCTGAGACCTCATCCTGAGACATGACCTCCACGATAGAAGAAGTCACTTCTTCAAAGTATTGCTTTGCAGGAACTGGAGGGTCCTGTTGTGTGAGTATACAAAATATTTTCCAAGGCATGGAGTGCTACAAAGTAGCGTTTTTCAAA
The DNA here is from genome assembly GCA_026261675.1 of Hippocampus mohnikei. Taxonomy (NCBI): domain Eukaryota; kingdom Metazoa; phylum Chordata; class Actinopteri; order Syngnathiformes; family Syngnathidae; genus Hippocampus; species Hippocampus mohnikei. Next base: position 17,084,439 of record JAKGUB010000332.1, on the reverse strand, counting down.
CAACGTACACACATAAATACTCAAATTACCCATTTCTGCAAGTTGATCTCAGTCAGAAAGCCTTGAAGGACTTTGTCAAGGTTCGGCACTGGCGGCCAAAAACATTGCTTGAGCTTGCTATGAACGACATCATCATAAAAGCACATATTGATGAATGATATGGTATATTTACTGAAGCTAAGGACTGAATCTCACTTTGTAATCCATACTGGATAGGAAATTGTGAAGTCTTACCGGAAGTATGTAAAACCCAAAGAAATGAGGATGACAACAGCTACCAGTAGTGTGGCAGGGATGCAAGTCATGAGTAAACTGTCTGTAAAAGACACATCATACTCTGATATCGGTGTCCAAAGCAATTTGAGTTTTTTGTTTTGTTTTGTTTATCTCAGCCAATCATTGCAGACTTTTGAAAAAATGAATAGGGCACAGGTCATGCAGCAACAGAGGGAGCTTACCTATGTCAGCAGGAGTTTTCCCAGTGAGAACGTTTGACCATTCACTCCAGTGACCAGAATAAAAGGATCCATTAGGTTTCGTTCTAATCTTCACTCTGTACTGGGTATTTGGGGGAACCTCCAGACATGTACCAGTAGCTGGGCCCTTGGGTGAAATCAACTGAGGAAACATTTATGGATGTGGCTTCAATATTCAGTGTTAAATTCATTCATCAACACATTCTTTATTCAAATTCAATTTAATAGACTCATTGTTTTAATGTACTGTAATTGTAATTACCGGTAATACAAACTGACTTCTGAAATTGTTTGAAACCCATGCAGTGCTGTTTTTGTTTCAACTCACCCAAACATCAACCCATCCACCCATTTTCTGATCCACTGAGTGGGTTTCGGGGTGTGCTGGAACCTATCCCAGCTTTTTTCGGGCAGTAGGTGGGGTGTACACCCTGAACTGGTTGCCAGCCAATCGCAGGGCACAGATAGACAAATAACCATTTGCGCTCACACCGAGGGACAATTGAGAGTGTTCAATTATTAACCTGCCATGCATGTTTTGAGATTGTGGGAGAAAACCGGAGTACCCGGGAAAACCCACGCAGGCACGGGGAGAACATGCAAACTCCACCCAGCAAGCGGTGCCTGAAATCAATCTGGGCGAGACGAACAACCCCAGCTCGCTTTCAAATATACAAAGTACCACATCCTACCAGCCATCCTTTGCTCTCTCTGATTTGGCAGCCAACTTCATATTGCAGATGGGATGACAGCGCCATGAGAGGAGCTTCCCACATCAAGCACAGCTTTTCTTTCTCCAATAATCCTCTCAGATGAGTTGGTGGCTTTGTTTTAACTACAATTAAAAGGGACACACAATTCTATACAAAGTCATCACAAACACTGTATACACTTGAAGACAAGTTGGTGTAATTATGAATACTATTATTAACCCTTTCAGTGACTACAGTGGACAGTTTATCATGTTATTAGGTTACAAGGTGCGTGAATGGGTTACCGTAAATTCCGGACTATAAGCCGCTACTTTTTTCCCAAACTTTCAACCCTGCGGCTTATTCAGTGATGCGGCCAATTTATGTAATTTTTCTAACGGCCGCCAGGGGCGCTCGAGTAGAAAAGGTAAGATTAAGACCGGTGGAATATATGCGTCGAGGAAGACTGCAACTTTTTGTCTTGTGCATAAATTAAATTAGCGTGAACATACCCTCATCATGCAAAATGCAAAAAGAAAGGCATATGACGCATTGCTATTCTGTTGCTAGCGTGTTGTTACCATGTTGCTACCGTTTTACTGCCGCGTCACAGGCACCGTTTGGGAAGAAAGTTATATTATTATTATTATTGTTAAGTTATATTATGAAAACTTTGAAAACTCTCTCTGTGTACCGTCTTTCTTTGTAAATATGTTGACATGTTTTAATGTGGGCGCATGCGGCTTATATGCGGGTGCGGCTTGTGTATGTACAAAATTGGTTTTCCTCTAAAAATGTAGTGGGTGCGGCTTATAATCAGGTGCGCTCTATAGTGCGGAAATTACGGTACTTTTTAATTACTTTAACGTGTGTCACTGACACGCTGTTAGAAATGTGACAGAATATTTGGCCTACTTCTAAGTCATGTGAATTAGGAGCAATATAGACTTGAAACAGGATTTGAGTAAAGTAAAAATCAATCAATCAAGGGGTAGGACTAGATAGGTTTCTGACTACTTCCTACTCCTTTGAACATAGAATTGTGATAATGACTGTTTTTTTCGTTTCCTTTTACAAATTTTGCTTGCCTTCACTTTTGTCAATTTGTTGTTGTATAGTGTTTTATATGTTCAAAAATAAACAAACAAACAAAAATAAATGATGAAAATGTTTTGCATTCACTGGATAGCGTATCATCCATTACACATTGCAATCTAAATACTGCATACAAAAAGTCACCAAAAGAGACAAATTTATATGTGTTCCATTATCTTTAGCTCATATTAATCCTACTGGTCAGGAAATTTAAATTCACTCACTGATGTTTCTCAACGTGAACTCTTTGGTGTAAAAAGTCCTGCTGAGTGGAAATGCAGCAGTGCTGAGTTTGACTTGGACTTTTATGGACTTGTCTCCCTGAAAACTGCACTGGTCAGTCAAGTTCCTGTCCGGCAGACATTCTATCCAATCAGTCCAGCCCAAAGTCTCACTGCAAGACATTTAATTTCGTGTCACATATCAGAGAAACATAACCAACATCGGTGGTCACTTTAGCCCCAGTGACTAAATGTGGTATAAAGGCGGCTATGCACGTTTTGACTAAATGAGAGGAATTCAATTGCTACCTGAGATGCATCTTATTGAAAAGTTTGCAAACACTTGATTGGCCGTATCTGCTGCTGTTCCACCGACAGGTGATGGTTTGCAGATCCGAGGTCTTGCACATGAGTGAAATGTCATCTGTAGAGAGAAGTGGCTGACTTTTGAATGACTGCATCTCGAAATGAAAATATTGTAGAACGGTTCATCTGCATTGGTACTGTCTTCATATTAATTTTTCAAAGAACTTAATCCAGGTTGAAATGAATGCGGCTAAGATTTTCAGGTCTGTTCTTATCAAAACTGCTGCTCACTGAGATTGTTTTCTATCAAATTTTTAAGAAAAGATTTTGAATACTAACACAAGACAGCCGAGGAGGCTCTTGTCAAGTTCCAGGGACGTGTGCAGACATTTTGGGGTGAAGTGCTCTGCCATAAACAAGCCCCCCATCACCAAAATGATTAAGAAAATTCAGAGAAAAAAAAACCCACAGTAGGATATAACTAATTTTTGTTTTCTCACTCAACAAAGTTGAATGAAAAGGGTCACTCAAGTGATGGAAAAAAAGTACCTGTAATAAAGGGCAAAAATTACTCAAGCTAAACTAAAATATATGCAATTAGTAAAAATGTAACAACTATTTGCTAACATATCTGCCTCACAGTGCAGAGGTGCAGAGTTCGATTCCAGGCCATCATGTGTGGAGTTTGCATGTTCTTCCCATGCCTGCGTGGGTTTTCTGCGGGTACTGCACTTACTCCCCACATTCCAAAAACATCCATGGCAGGTTAATAGAAATTGTCCCTCAGGGTGATTGTGAGCGCGAATGATTGTTTGTCTATGTGTGGCAACCAGTTCAAGGTGCCGCCTTCTGCCTGAAGAAAGCTGAAATAGGCTCCAGCACACCCGCGACCCTCGTGAGGATAAGCTCATTAGAAAATGGATGGATTGGTGAATCTTTTACAAGGGGGTGAAAGAAGCAAGGGAAGGCCATTCAGCTACTTGAGGGAGGCACCCTGCATGGTGCCATCTCCTGGAAGATGTTTGACGTCTGTTTCAGGCAATAGAGTTTGGGCCTGGTTGCTGTAATTATTTCTGAAATATTTTTGGGATTGCTTCCATTTTCAGCATTTTATTTTGAGAGCTACTTGATCTTCGACTGCAAAATATTTGCGGTCAGCTTTTTTGATTCTTCAAGGTTTCACATTTAAAAAAAAAAATATAAATATATATATATATATATATATATATATATATATATATATATATATATATATATATATATATTTTTTTTTTTATTAAATAAATCCCAAATTTGTAAAACAGTCAAACTGTGTTTGAATGAATGCTTCATCTCTCTGTCTATATCACTCTCCCAGTCTCACCACAATGCAGGCATTGCACACTGTCACTGTTATTAACTGTGCGTCTGAGAGCAAGGGGTACAATCCTCCAAGAACTCAAATATTTATTTATTTATTAAGGATTGCTGAATGAAGGGGGTAAATGGGCAAATGGACAAAAAAGGCCACATTTCTCATCCATGGCAAAAGGGCCCCCGTCCCTGAACGCCACTCGGGACTATCTGTGCATGTGCCTCTAAAGTTCGGATTGTGTGCTACATATTCTTTGTCTTGCCCTCTGCCTGATTTTCAATTCTATGAATTTTGAACGAGATTTTAAATGGGACTACCCTGAAAAATGTTGAATTTACTCATCTGGCTCTCGATACAGGTACATTTTTAGGAAGACGATACATCTACTTTAAAAAAAGGTTGTCTGGATCCAGATCATTTTATTTTATGCAACCACTTGACAAAATAAAATGGAGTCAACTCAACACACCATTTTGTTTCCGTGTAAGGTAAATTAAAGGTCATATGAAAATAGAATATGTTACTCATCCCTTTCCAATTATTTTCAATGAGTTCAACCAAATTGCCTTCGTAGGACTACACTCACACCAACGTTCCTCCTCTGTCAACACACCTGCGCTTTGTGGTACCACATCCCTCACGGGGTCTGACCAGTGGCTCCAGTGTCCGGCACTCTCTATATTAGCACACTTGACTGCCACCTGGACTTGGACCTCTTCTCCTGGGACGAGAGACACCACGGAGTCATCCAACTTATCAATTCTCTGTAGGAACAAATGTGAACAAATCATTTAGAGTCGGCAATTTAGACAGGCAACAGCCTGTTGTTTTTTGTGGACACGCTTTTTACCATTCACGGTACATGTTTTAGGAAGGTTTACCAGTTGCAGAAAATATACCTTATGAGGCATACTGTGTATTAAACTTATTGAAAACAGATCCAAGCTGTCTGAATTAAAACTCTCTGACATTATTTAGTCACAATACTCAAAAGAGGGCGGGGTGTGGTCGACTTGTCAGCACGTTCGCCTCACAGGGCAAAGGTGCAGGATTCGATTCTGGCTCAAAGTTGTTAGCGAACGGTATTCTGTGCTTACCTTTTAGCTTTGACATGATCATGCTTCTGTATAGTCTGCCAGAAAATCATGGAGGAATCAACTTTAATATGTAAACTGACCGAAGTATGATGTCACAATTTGGCAACATTTTGAACCGCGTGTGTACAGACACTTTTTTGGAGAGAGCGACAATAGATTCACTTGGTTGTGTCATTTCACACTTGATTCAGAGACCCACGACTACTTGTGCACATAAATGTGGATTTTTCTTATAAAGACTCGTAAATACCTCTTTGGTCCTCTCTCCAATCCCCTTGGAGATGTATCGCATCCTATATTGTAGCTTATCCTCCCAGTATTTTGGCACATTTGTGAGGCACGAAACCAGCATCTGCCCAGGTTTCCCGTTATGGTGTAAAAGCACATTGAAGGGGGCATCCAGGAGAACTAAAGACCAATCAGAAGAAGGGAAAAAAAGAATTGTTCGGAATTCACATGAGTTTATATACAACAAAATAATAAAAAAATTAAAAAATGGAGACGTACCACTGTACACTACTAGACACGACGCGATAATGTTTTTTTAAAATTTTCATTTCTGACAAAACCTGATAATGACATACGGACAGTCCTCGAATGAACAACATTAAATGACTCGCTTAGGCATGAAACTGTTGAGTTTAGGGAAATACTGGTCTTACTGTGGTCTTCCACACTGACGTTGCGGCTGGAGATTCTGGTGTTGTTGTTGCACTCCACCACTTGGAGGTGTATATCCACATATGTGACAACATCCAAATAAGGAAATGAGCAGATGTGGAGCCACGCTCCTTCTTTTGTTCTCTGGGTCAACAATTCACATCTTCTCTCTCCGGACCTTGATCGTGATGACATACATCATTGCTGCAATTTACTTGTATTTCGTAAGTAGTGTCAAATGCAACAGGCACCAAAAGAAGCCTCAAGATGGCAATATGATAAAATAAATAAATTACCGTAAATTCCGGACTATAAGCCGCTACTTTTTTCCCCAAACTTTCAACCCTGCAGCTTATACAGTGATGCGGCCAATTTGTGTCATTTTTCTAACGGCCGCCAGGGGCGCTCGAGTAGAAACGGTAAGATTAAGAGCGGTGGAATATATGCGTTGAAGAAGACTGCAACTTCTTGTCTTGTGCATCAATTAAACTAGCATGAACATACCCTCATCATGGAAAATGCAAAAAGAAAGGCATATGACGCATTGCTATTCTGTTGCTAGCGTGTTGTTACCATGTTGCTACCGTTTTACTGCCGCGTCACAGGCACCGTTTGGGAAGAAAGTTATATTATTATTATTGTTAAGTTATATGATTAAAACGCTGAAAACTCTCTCTTTCGTTGTAAATATGTTGACATGTTTTAATGTGGGCACATGCGGCTTATATACGGGTGCGGCTTGTGTATGTACAAAATTGGTTTTCCTCTAAAAATGTAGTGGGTGCGGCTCATAATCAGGTGCGCTCTATAGTGCGGAAATTACGGTAAGCAAATTCGTTGGCTATTACTGTTATTTACGAAATGCTTACTCGTAATACACATGTATTTGTATGCAAATACAACACAATACCAGGCAGATTTTTTTGACAATAATAAGCCAGCAGGTCATGGACGGAAAAAAAAAAAATCAATTTTTGCGACATACTCGCCAATGTTGTAGAGCAAATTGTACGTCCCATTGTCTGCGGTCTCAAAGAAGCAGGTGAAATCCTCTTCTGTCCTAGTGAAACATTTCGGATCATCTTCTTCCCTCAGGAGGAAAATATCTGCCCCAAACATTATAACTATGAAGAGATGTTTGCAAAACATTTGACATAATTCAGGATTCATATGAAGTCTTACCATCTTGTGAAAGATGAGTGCCAGTCACATACTTGCTCCATATCCAAAGCACACAAAGCAATCGCATCCACATGCCTAAGAGTACTATGTTCCTCATGTTGGTCAATTTCATGATGAAGGGAGGTAGTTTGAATAATCAGCCGCCCTCCAGTAAAACCAGCACATGCTTGTATGTATTTGTTGTCATGTCATGGGTGTTTTGACTCAGTGAGGGTGGAGGAGGAAACGTGTGAGTAGGCGTGTGCACGTGTGTGTGCTCGCGCGCGTGTCTGTGTGTGTGTGTACAGAGGTGTGTGAGAGGGCACACTTGTGCATGCGTGGTGAAGCAGTGTGTAAGTTTATGTAGTCGGTCGCAGGTCATACTTACACAGCGTAGCACAAGCTGTTATCTCTCAAATTTAGGGAAACAAGCAGCATCATCAACTGTACATTTTAAGGGTAGCCTTATGAAGGGTTCGTGAATAGAATAAATAAACACATGGATAAATAGGTTATTCATATTGTTGTTAGGGCGGCAACTGGTTCACACGTCCGCATCACAGTGCAAAGGGCCAGGGTTCGATTCCGGGCTCCAACCTTCCTGTGCGGAGTTTGCATACGGGTGTTCTCCGGGTACTCCGGTCAGGCACGACGCTTGGCATCCGCTGAACGCTCACTGCGCGTAGGACACCAAGAGGCACCAAAAAACTCAAGCTAGTAAAAAAACAGGACCTCTCGTTAGTCTACCTTTGTGGCCCCGAGTGCCTTCTCTTTCATTTGTTTTTTCAAGACATACACGTTTGCCAAAAACAAGCCAAAACACTGTTGTGGAAACGTTGTGACCTCCACATTGATTATGCTATGAAATTTTAATGGAATGTTTCGAGACAAAGTTGTTTTATATGCAACAACTGTCAAAAATGTATGTTTGACACCACTAGTTGACAGAGTTTACATGTGTAGGGGATACATTTGCCTCTGGAACTGAGCTGAAGGTTTCTTACTTTTGTTTGGCTGATGTTAGTGAGTTTTTCAGCACAATAATTGTCAAGTGGTGATTTCTGGTTTAGTGGTTAAAAAATGCAGTTACACTCGGACCAAAAGGCCCCAGGTTGAATTCCTTCTATAGGCACATATGTTTACGGCTAAGCTCATTTATGATGTGCCCTCGAACGCACAGCTGCTTCACAGGCCTTGGAAAGCTGACCACTGTTCCCACATTTTGTGTGCTTGCTGTGTTTACCTTTGTGACGGGTTAAACACTCAGGTCACATTTTGTGACTGCATATGTAATATGTTAAAAAGTGGCAAGAAAGGTGGTTCAAAAACTACTTTTGAAATTTTCCATTCGCTGAAGCACTTTGACCTTGTGGAGAACACTTTTGCCTCACAGTTCTTAAGTTCTGGGTTCAAATCTCAACTCTGGCCTTGTGGTGTAGGGTTAAGAATTTCTCTCTGTGTGGGTTATCTGTGGATACTCCAGTTTCTTACTAAATCCCACAAAAGTGCACTTTAGGATAACAAGAGTTGAAATTGGCCAAAGATGTAAATGTATGCGTGTGTGTGCCTGTTTGTCTTGAAGTGTCCTGCAAATGACTGGTCACTAGTCCAGGGTGTACTCTGCTTTTTCACCCCAAATCAACTGTGATAAGTTCCAGTTTACCTGTAAAATAGTGATGACAAAATGAAGCTTCAAGAAGCACTTTTACTTTTAATGTTCTAGTGCAATGCTTTAAACCAAGAGTGCCATCTAGAGAAGTCAAAAATATCCTAGTGCTTCATGAAGCTTCATTTATCCTTCACTAAGGTGTGATCCTAAGGAAGACAAGAACTATAGAAAATGAACAGACTGATGAATGGAACTGAACTACAGTTGACTTTTGCAACATCACAGCTCACTTTTTTTCATTGTAATCACGTCAAATTTTATATTGCATATTTGTTTTCTCTACGGGAGCAGTTTCGGCGTAGCACCGAAACAAATCTCGCCGTGTGAACACCCCTTATATCAGGTTTTGTCTCCAGATGGACTTTTTCTGCAGACTGTAAATCAAAATCAATCACATTTCATCTGAGTAAACCCTGGTGGTGTAGATACTGTGCCTTGAAAAAGTGCTCATATAACCTTTTCACGTTTTGTCACAACCGCAAACTTTTTTTTAAAATTGACATTTTACAGTGTATGATCAACCAACACAAAGTAGCACGTAAAATTGTGAAGTGGAATGGAAATGATACATAGTTTTCAAATTTGAAAAATGTGGTGTGCATTTGTATGGAGCCGCTCTGCATCAATACTTTGTAGCGCCACCTTTCCCTGCAATATCTACACTGACATTTTTGCTCATTCTTGCCTGCAAAATGATCTTTCGGCTTGGATGGATAGCATCTGTGAACATCAAATTACAAGCCTTGCCACAGATGCTCAATAGGATTTCGGATTGAATTGTGACTAAGGCCATTCCAACATTTTAACATTATTAATCCAACCTATTTTATTAAGCGTCACTGTCTTGATGCAGGTTGAATCTCATTCCCAATCTTAACTCTTTTGCAGGCTCCAACAGGTTTTCATCCAGGATTTTTCTGTATTTTGCTTCATTTAACTTCACATCAACAATTTTCCCATTCATGTGGAAGAAAAGCAACCCCACAACATGATGTTGCCACCACCATGTTTCACAGTCGGGAGGCTGTGTTCAGGGTGATGAGCAGTGTTCATTTTTCTGCCACCCACGGCGCTTCCACATGTAGGCCCAAAAAACTTCTGCTTTGGTCTGATGCGACCAAACCACATCCCCCATGTTTTTCAGTGTACCGATTGTCTCACAGAGAAGGAACAAATGCCTTTTTGCTTCTTATAGTTGAGCAGTGGTCTTTGCGGAAGTCATCAGGAAGGCCATGTTTGACAGACACTTCCGACATTGTAGTTAGTTTATGGAGAAAGGAAACCCAATGACACATCGGCTGAAGGCAACCGCGGAGATAAGTGTTGGACCCTCAACAAAAGTTGCCATAATGCTTACGTTTAGTGAGTGGGGAGAAAGTGGAAAATAAATCCACACAAGGTTAAAATGACTTGTTTGGTAATGATACATCGGGATGGAATGTCACGCTTCTAGTATTCACACATGCAAAAACCCAAAGAAAAGATGACACGACATTGGTGGCTTTCAGAACAGCAATTTTTAAATATATTTCAAAAAGAACTAAAATTATCATTCTACATAAATTCTCTCTCTCTCTCTCTCTCTCTCTCTCTCTCTCTCTCTCTCTATCTATCTATATATATATATATATATATATATATATATTTATTTATTTATAAAATCAAGGAAAGAAAATGTTAAAATATTTAGAGCTTTTAAACTTTTTAAAAAATATATAGTAATAGTGGTTTAAATATGTGCTTTTAAAAGCATTTTACATATGACATAACTCTCAAATTCATTGCTATTGAGTCCTAAAAAATGAAACATAATATCCTTAAAGTGCCTGCTAACAAATACAGTATTGCAATTGTTAGCTCCAAACAAGATGTTTGCTGGGATGCAACATTTTTAAAATACAGGTTTTTACAAATCCTAATACCTGTGACATGAAAGCAAGGGACTGCTATTTTTTGCCAACAAATTTTAATTATTAATTGATGTTCCTTTTTTTTAAAGTATTATATTTAATAACAATAACACACTTCTGTTTCAACAAAACGTGTTGTGTGTTTTGTCCTGGTGAATTTTGCAAAGACAATAAACGACAATAGAAAAGCTGAAAAAAAGAAGTAAGAATAGTTGTGTTTTACATATCAAAAGATTTATTCAGTGAGCGTAAATTATAAAACAAACTGTACAGTACATTCTCTCCCAAGGACATTCTCGCACGCATGGTTAAATGGCAGACATTACAAGATAAGGTACAAGGTACACAGGATGTACAAGTTTAATTGAACATTTTAGGTCACAATTTGAGGAACAATCTGACACCGTCGGCAGAAATGCAGTAAATGATTCAATCATTCATTTATAAAAAGAAAAAAATGTACATTTGATTATACTGTACAGCTATGTCTCAATAGGTTACATAAAAGCTGTATAATATGTTTCAGGAATGATTGTCCATTACAAGTGATGGGAAAATGAAGCTTCAAGATGCTTCATGAAGCAGTTATTTATTTATTTTTTTACTACTCGAGACGGCACCCTGTTCAACACAGGTCTGGAAGCACACTGACTTGTCATTTCTTAATCTCCTTTCTTTCAACTAACGGTGCCATCTAGACGAGTAAAAAAAAAGTACAGCCATTGGTTCATGAAGCATCATGAAGCTTCATGTTCCCATCACTACCCATTGCCAACTCTGAAAGGGTCACACATCTGTGGTCCTAAAATTAATTTATGGTTACGGCCACACATACACAACTAGTTTCAATAGTCTCTTGGCCTTTGCCAAATCAGAAGATTTTTTAAAAATCTCCATAACTGTGAGGTCATTTTAGTCAAACAAATGGCTGAAGGAAATAGAAAGTGTAACTACTCCATTATAAACCATTTGACCTATAAGTGGACTAACTGCTCAATGCAGACTCCTGAATTTCACCCTTGTATATAAAATGTACATATCATTAAGAAAAGGAAAACAAAGCCATACAATTGGTTTAGGTAAAAGCTCTGTTGCATTGCAAAGAAGAAAACGACAAAACCCACACACAACCCCCGCCCCCACACACACACACAAAAAAAACAAAAACAAATATTTTTGATAGTATGGGTATATGTTTAAAAAAATACCCATGTTGTTGGAAACCTAAACATTCAAACAACCATTAGTGCATTTGTGTGGACTAATTACATTCAGGCTATAGGAGGCTTTGATAACAAAATACTATGTGTGTGTATATATATATATATATATATATATATATATATATATATATATATATATATATATATATATATATACAGCTTACTGTACAGTAGTTCACATGGCAGTGTTAATCCACATACTGTATTAAAAAAGGCTGGTATTAAGTGCTGCATTGTATGTGTCTCCAACAGTCTGAGAACTTCAATGATTATGCTTCACTCCATGTCCATTGTTTTGGGAGAACGGAGAGCAAATAAGGTCCAGTCTGAGTACCCCCACAGACCCTGTGGTGGAACAGCAAGCCACATAACTCCATTAACCTTTGACCCCCGGTCAAAAGTGTAACATCTCCAACAGGAAGCCCGATGAGTTGACTCTTCTGAGAGTGATTGTCTCCATCCGAGGCCATACCGCACATCTGCCAATGCCTCGGATACCTTCACACAGTGTCCTTTCACAGTCCTCCATCTATAACTGGGTGGTTTTGAAAGACCGCCTGGTCCTTCTCTCTCTGCGGTGTGCCGCGGGAAGGTGGCAGTAACGTGGTGACAATCTTTTGGGCTTCTTCTTGAGGTGATGTGGCATGCCAGGGCCTGGGGGGGCTGGTAGTCAGGCTTCCTCCGCAGTAGCGTCTATTCCAGCGTAAGTAAAATTCTCAAAAAGTGCCATGTTCACATAGGCCTGGAAAAAGGAAGGGTTTTATCAGAGCGTGCTTAGTCGAAACTCCTCTTTTGGTTTCGTTTTCGAGCGATAATAACTGCCTGTATACCGTTGTAAAAGGTGTTGCAAATAAAATAACGACAAAGAAGAGCTGGGCTTCGTCTTTACCTTCCTGGCCTCTTGCATTCTATTAAGCTGCACCGAGACTTGAGAGAAAGGGGGTCTTTCATATGGCCGATCCCTCCAGCACTGTTTCATCAGCTCGTACCTGCAGAGGGGACGGATCAAGTTGATTCATATGGTCTGGATAACAGACTGAAGAGAGGGGGGAAAAAAATGCAACTTACACTTCATCGTCACAATTCTTGGGCTTCTCCATCCTGTAGCCTTGTGGCAGTTTTTCATAAAGCTCAGCACATGTCATACCACAGTACGGCGTACCACCTGACACACATGCATAACGTCTATTATCACGTTGCTTGGAAACCATCGGACGATTATTTTGATTTGATTCTGATGATTCAAATAAGACTGTGTGTTTACTTGCCAAGGCTTACAATTTCCCAAAGGAGAATCCCAAAAGACCACCTGAGAACAAAGATCACGGAACTCTTAAACAGTGCAGCTGTTTTGAGTTACAGATTCTCTGGCATGCAAAATGCAACACTAAAAATGCCCAACACTACCGAAAATGACTCCAGTCCAAGTGTACCATTCTTCCTTATACGGGGCAAAATTTGATTGGATAAGCGTTGTTGGCATATTCTACATTGTGTTATAATACCTTCAAATCCATCTTTTTGTTTGTTGTTTCTCTCTGTTTGTATATTCAAATACTGCTGATGTTTACAAATCGCTGTGCCTTTTGCCCTTCTCCGCTCGTTTCACTTGTTTGCTTCAGTGCGTATAAATAGTTTCAAGTTGACGTCCCAACGTCTGCTAAGTTGTACCCAAGACTTCCGTGTTGTTCTTATCACACTCAACACACGGTACTATCATCCCTCCAGTGGCAGGGGGGATGATTTGTTGTTCGGTTGTTGACAGCCGTTTTCTGTTGAAAGCTCACGAGAGCGTGAAAGACGTTTTTTTCTTTTTTTTCTGCCTCCATACAAACTTTCAGCAATTGTTTTTGCTTTGACGTATCAGCCAAGGATTTCCATATCAACGAAGGCACCAAAGAAAATATTAGTTGCCCAGGTCGGCACTGTTAGGTTAATACGTTGAGAAAACAATCTGTTTTCTTTAGGTTTTTTTGTTTTTTTGTGTTCTCTCGTTGGAAGCTGTTCTTGTTACTCACACGTCGCTTTTGGTTGTATACACACTGTAGTTCAGAGACTCAATGGCCATCCAGCGAACAGGCAACCTACCCTGGGAGCAACAAAATATCATGATGATGATTAACGGATGCTAAAATACTGTCCTCAAAAATCCAATACATAGCAACTAATCTCTTAATACATTTTCTCCTAACTTTAAAGTTGATCTAGCAACATTATCTCCGTATGTGTTAAAAACACATGACTCCGCCCTGCTGATAAAACTATACCCATATTCTCACTAATGAGAAAACTTGATCAATTGAAAAGCCAAGTCTAATTCAGGCAATACTTACCATTGTCTTCTTAACATAAACCTCCTCACCACGGGACAGACCAAAGTCTGCTATCTTTGCCACAAGGTTGTCACCAACAAGAACATTTCTGGCGGCCAAATCTCTGTGAATGAACTGATTTTAAAAGAAGTAGAGAAGAAGAAGGGAGAAGTTATTACAGGCAACACTACCAACAGAATAGATTGATTATGAGCACACAATTAATCTGAACTTTTGAACGTTTTTGAAGAGGTGCACTCAGATCCAGTACTGGAACGACCCTGGGAACTTTGTAAAAGTTCAAACATTTATTGTGATAAACCTCCACACACTCAGAGCCCAATTTTTCTGCCCAGTGCAAACCTAGTGCAAAGTGCAGTCTCATCCGTTCGCATGGGTGAAGTTTTCTTCCTTTTGGTATTTTTGTAGAATGGCGCAGGTAGAGAGGCATCTGCGTCGATGTGGGCGTGAACACAGCCGACTTACTTGGCCAATGAAATGAACGCCCAGCACAGCACAGCGTGTTCTGCCAAATCCCCAAACACAATAAACGGCGAAGCTTCGCCAGTTTTTACGCCGAGCACACGTCTGCCTGTCTATGAAAATAGAGCCCTCACTATCTTACCTGTTTGTCACTGAGGTAGTGCATCCCAGTCGCCACATCAACAGCAAACTGCAGTAACTGTTGGGAAGTGAGCGTAGAGGCTGTGCCGTGCTCCTTGGCAAAGGCAGGGTTCGTCTCCAAGACACGACTCTTTCTCAAGAAGTCAAGAAGGTTGCCATAGGGAGCATATTCTATGGCGATGTACAGGTAACCTGGGACAGGTCGAAACATTCTCTTTGGTAAAATAGCAGAGACAGCCTGAACAAGCAAATGAATTCACCCACAATCTAAACAGATTACCGTAAATTCCGGACTATAAGCCGCTACTTTTTTTCCCAAACTTTCAACCCTGCGGCTTATACAGTGATGCGGCCAATTTGTGTAATTTTACTAACGGCCGCCAGGGGAGTAGAAAAGGTAAGCTTAAGACCGGTGGAATATATGCGTCGAGGAAGACTGCAACTTCTTGTCTTGTGCATCAATTAAATTAGCGTGAACATACCCTCATCATGGAAAATGCAAAAAGAAAGGCATATGACGCAGCTTTCAAACTAAAAGCAATCGAGCTGTCTGATAACGAAAGAAACAGAGCTGCTGCACGTAAACTTGGCATAAACGACGGCTCACCGTGATTTTTACAAGTACCGGTATGTTCTTTTACCAGACCTGTTATACTGTGTTGCTATTCTGTTGCTAGCGTGTTGTTACCATGTTGCTAGCGTTTTACTGCCGCGTTCGGAAGAAAGTTAGGTGCGGCTTGTGTATGTACAAAATTGGTTTTCCTCTAAAAATGTAGTGGGTGCGGCTTATAATCAGGTGCGCTCTATAGTGCGGAAATTACGGTATCGCTAAAATCTTTGAAAGACAGCCCTAACTGGTCGTACAATGTCTGACAGAAAAAGGCAAATAAGAGTTTTCATAAAAGCCTCCAAGAGCTTCTTCACCAGACTCTCTTAAGAGATGACAGCCTCTAATAGAGCTCCTCAAGGTCATGAAGACGTTCTATCGACGTTCTCGCTGTTGGTGTATTTCAGGGCAAGCAGCAAGAGGGAGCACTTTTTTTTTATGAGTGTGCACACATATCTTGGCTCTGATGTTTTTGTGTGATGTTTGCATGTTCTCCCTTTGCTCGTGGGGTTTTCCCTGGGTACTCACGCTTGCTCTCACATTGCAAAACCATGCATGCGTGGTAGTTTAATTAAAGACTCCAACTTGCCCCGTAAATCCGAATGATGATGTGAATGCTAGTTTGCCTGTGCACACACTGTGATTGAATGGTGACGATTTCAGGCTACAGATATTTCCTTATCCAGTCAGCTGGGAGAGGCTTCTTGGGAATAATTTGCATTCAATCTTGCATGGTCCTTATGTCAAAATAAAAACTCATTTCAATTTGAATAGACTCCTATTGAAGTTGGCAGCTGCAGTCAATTATAAACTTCATTCTTAGGACATTTAAGATGACTTTTGACACAAGGTCTGAGCCAAGGTCTAGCCCTGTACCAATCGTACATTTAAACCAATGTCGTTTTTCCCCAAATTGAAGGATAAGGAGTGAATGAACACATCTTGATCCGAAAGCTCAAAAAGGCCAAAACACCATTCCCGAAGTTATTTTCGTCTGCTGTGTTCAACAGCAGGGGCCATACGGTATGTTTGAAGGCTAAAATGACAACTGCGAACATTGAATATTTACATTTGAGGGCTGATTTGGTTCTGCAATTTGCTTAAGAATGTAGACTACTCTGTGTTTTTGTAAACATCTGTAGTGTAAATTACATTTGTTCAAACATTGTCAGAATCAAAGCGCACTATGTAAAAGTTGTAGCAATGAACACACACACTGAACACTCACATCAGTCAGAACGATGTCAAGCAAACATGAGACAATAAGATAAACAGACGGACGACGTAATGAGCCAAGAACCCAGCGCTTGTTTTGAATGGATCCGTCGTGGATGGAATCCACGCGCGTACGAAGTTACAGCAGAAAAACATTTGAATGATATTTAATCGCCTTCATCATCAAAAATACCTTCAGTCGATAGAAAAGTTTTCATCATTTGTCACTTCATGGTGAGAAATAACAAAAGGAATAAACAGTTAATCACATTATGTCGTGATTAATTGTGATGAAACATTAAACACAGCTCTGTTTGTTTTGCGCTCTGAAGTAAACATTGCCAGCGTTGATTTTAGAGGCCATCGAAAGAAAGCACATTGGGTGTCAGGCCCTAACCTCTGTTCTCACACGCTCCAATCAAGTTGATGATGTTGGGATGCTGGCCTAGTTTACACAGCACTTCCAGTTCCCCTGCAAAGTCTCGGTGGTCATTTTCGGAGGCAAACTCTGCAGGGAGATGAAAAGCAGAAACAGTGTTGTTCAAGAAATGCCACAAAAAAATAGAGCTTCACATCAGCAGAAGGAATTCATCTGCATGTCAAATAACAGCTTTGCGTTCGTTCACCTTTCAGCATTTTTATGGCGGCGCTCATCTTGTTGCCATCTTTCTTGATCATGGCTTTGATCACCTAATTGTGAAATTATTGTTAACTCAGATATGTGGTCGCGCGAGTAAACGATGACAATAAAATATCAATTGGCACACCTGTCCAAAGTTGCCCTCACCGATGACATCCTCAAACTTAATGTCTTCCCATTCCAGGATTGGGTAAGTCAGGGGTTCCGGGATGGGCTTAGGTCTTCGGGTTAGGGTCAGAGTTCCAGAGTTAAACTGCAGAATTGTCTCCTCACCCTGTTGGTGTCAGCAGTGCTCATCTCAGCAATCATACAAACATATCAAAGTGATGTGAATGACATTGGGATGTTAGACCAAAAATTTCGGAACACCTTAACTTGATGAAATTCATAACGAAAGGTATAAACGATGAGTTCCTTACGGATCCAGACTGGTAGGTGAATGTGCGCCGACGGTTGAGTAGAGTTTTGCGGATGAAGAAAAGCGCAAGCAGCGCCAGCAGGATGGTGACACACGTGACCGTCACGGAGCCCACCACTGCCACCAGCAGCTGGTAGTTGTCCCCTGCGGGTTTCCGAACCATACCGTGGGTGGTCGGCGTTAAACTTTGCAGACCTTTTTTTTTTTTTTTGGCACAGGGGAAGAGAACAGAGACAGAGAGAAAAAAAATAAGGAGCAGATGACTTTTAGACAGATGAGATAAATGGACCTTGTCGTATGATCCTGAGTAGATCTCTCTGGAACCTGTGCGGGTGGTCCCGTCTCATATTTGGATAACATAAAACGAGCCATAAATGCAGTCAAGAACTTGGCAGGTAAGTACATTTTGCCAAAAATAAAACACAAACGTGCATTATGCTCTTGAGCCCCTGAGTAGATTTGTGGTCTTCTTTTTGAAAGAGTCTGGCCTTTTACTAACATACCTTCGAGAAACACTTTCAACGGCATTCGCCTTCAAGTCTCACAATGTCGAAAAGCAATTTTTGGTTGATATGTTGATTTCGGCCAAACCCTTTTCGGACATTTCTCAGTGAAAATGCATCTAACATCACGAGGTGTCGTGATTCTGTTTGTGACCAACAGGTGGCACTGTAGGGTTTTCCCTGCAGCTGCACACCTGTTGGTCGTTAGGTAATTAGTGGCTTTAAAGGACTCCCACCCCGAGCATTCATTGTCGGGTCATTCATTGTTGCTTTTTGCCACTGTCATGTTTGTTTGTTGCCGTTTGTCTGCTGCTGTCAGTATTAGATTTGTTTCGGTCATGTTTTGGTCACGGTTCTGTTTTAGCTTCAGTTGTGATTTGTGTTTGCTACTTTGGACTTTGTTTGTTTTGGAATTGGTTTTCATTATGTTTTAATACAATTCGTAAAGTACACCCCGCTCCTCTCTCCTGCCTGCTTTTTGGGGTTCACCACCACCTCGCAACGTGACACAACGCAGTCTTACCGAAATATCATTTGATCTCATCTGCATATTTGAATGCATAGCAATATGCATCACAGAGGTATTAACAATACCAATGCATTATTGTGGCATACTTTGCAGTGGTGTAGAACTGCACTTTACCAGGTACTTCAACAACAATAAATATTCTTTTAGTTTGTTATACTCAAAACGTAATATTTATACTCAGAAGAAGTGACTCTCGTATTGATTCTTAGCAACTTACCATCTCCTTGTGTAATGGCTTTAACGAACTTGCTCCACTCTCCTGGCACCTTGGAAAAAGCCCTCACTCTGAACTGGTAGAGTGTGCTGCTGTTGAGCGCCGTAACATCTTTCGTGGTCTTGTTGCCATCATCGGTGTCCACCCAAAGGTGCGGGCTCCCCTGGCTGACTGGCTGGTACTCAATGACATATTTCATGACACCTCCATTTACATCCTCGGGGGGCTGCCACCTCAACTGGATGGCTGATAAAGACAGGGACAGGGCCTGGACATTCCGTGGGGGTGATGGCCCTGTGACAGAAGAACACATGACACTTGTTAGGACCTTTACCTGTAACTCATTCACTCCCAAAGACGGTTTTATACGTCTTTTCAGACTTGGTTTAGAGTTGGCTGGTACTGAATGAGTTAAAGGAGTATTACACATGAACCACATGCAGTATACTGCTTCCATGCAAATCTCTCAGGGCCCCGTCCCACAAGGTTAGTGGGTAGAGAGGTTCTGCAAACAACCAGCGAGCATCAGCCATGCTTCATGGATCTAAGGAACACTTCCTTCCCCATTTATTTCGTCAAAGCCTACCACTTTATTTTTGTAAATACACCATGCCACTCAAAAAATGAGGATTTGATTGCAGCTTGCTCCTTTCCAACCTAATTTGAATTGCTAGTTACCCTGGCTGTTGATGCGGATCTGGTAGGGTTTAGAAGGAGGCCCCTGGCTGCCACAGTTGATGAGGCGCACCACCACTGTGTAGTCTTGTTGATACTCCATGTTGTGGAACTTTTTGGACAGGACATTTAACAGGGTGGTTTCCTCCAGGAGTTTCTCACTTTGGGGCGGCGGGCCGAAGAGCTGCACTAAAAAGCCACTGGCTGTGTCGACATTAATGCCACTGTTGCTGGGCAGTCGCCATCGCACAGTGACATTGCGACCTTCCACCAAGCTGATGTCAATCTCTGGTTGAACTGTGGGCTCTGCAGTGACAGAGAACACAGGATGAACTGCAGGGGGGGGCGGCAACAGCCTTATCCATTTCATCTACTTCCTTTCCTTCCTAAAATGTCCACTGAAGTACAGGGCATCCCACTGTATTCTGACCCACATCATTTGGTTATCACATTAATGGCCCTATTCTCAAGGAGAGACACAAGTATCTCAAATTTAAGACCCCGCAGAACACCACAGTCAAAATAATTTCATGACATCCAAGGAGCTCAGATGCAATTTGGTGGCAATGCTTCATACATAATTTCTCACTTATCCTGTGCACTTAATGTCCCAAAATGCACGAAAATGACAAAAGTCTTGGGCAAGTAGTTACTAAGCAGACGCTACATTCCTTCACACACATTGCTGAGAATTGATCAAAGATTTATTTTTCATCAGAGCAGACAAATCCATTTCAATTGAGGAATCAATGCTATTCTGGACCTTTTGCACATCATCTCTGAAGCACATTTGAAACACGTCTCAGTTTTAGACCTACAGTATTTCTGTTAATTGTCGTAGCCAGGCACAATATACTCAGATTTGAAATGTCAAGTCAAATTAAACAATTGTCCATCACAGTCTGTTTGTCTTACCAGGACAATCTGTCTCCATGATGGCCTCTGGCCCCGGAGCCCCTTCTCCTCCCGCACCGGGGCGAGTCAGCTGGACCTGCACACGGTAGCGTGTTGACGGCTCCAGGTTCATCAGGGTGATCGGCTCTTTGTCACTGTACACTGGAAAGAAATACAAAGTAATGACACTATGTTTCATGACTGGCTTGGTGAAAGACTACTGTAGTCTAACGGTGACTTATAATTCTAATTAGTAGGTGTAGAAGTAGATCTCACGATGAATAGGGTGACCCAAAAAAAAATGGGCCCCGTGTACACTTTATGTGATATCTCTTATATTTATTCACCGATTGCCCTTATTTTACAAGACATGGCAGAATCAACGACCGTGAGTACACCAAGACCCCAGTGGGAGCTGGGACAAAGAATACACTGTGTTAAATTTTACTACAAGATAGGCTCGCTTAAGAAAACCCAGGACAGTTTCATACGTCAGTTCGAATGTGAAAAGGCTCCATCCAAAAGCAGAATTCAGAACTCGTTGTACCACTTCGAGAAGTATGGGACCGTGGAGAACCTCAACGCTGCCAGTGAGAACCGTCCAAGAATCTGGTGCAGCAGTGACAGTCACTAAGGAGCGGTATGTGGAGGTCCTCAAAACCTTCAAGAATGAGCTCCAGACCATCTACCCGTCGCTCATGAGCAAGACGGAGCAAGTTCTCACACCTCAAACCTGTCCCGAGATTGGCTGAAAGAGAACTTCGGAGGCCGAGTGATCAGTCTCAAGACTGATTTTGAGTGGGCACCCCATAGCCCAGACCTAAGCCCCCCAGATTTTTTTCTTTGGGGCTATCTTAAGGACAGAGTCTACGCAGGGAAACCCAGAACCATCACGGAACTCAAGAAAGCCATCAGGGAGGAGATGAGGGCCATTACCAATTCAGTCTGTAAGAGCGTCATGGACAACTTTGTGCTGCGCCTCAAGAAGTGCACGGAGCTAAATGGAGGCCATCTAGAACATATGCTGTAGAACGGAGAAAAATAGGCCAAAGACCCTAGTGTTTTGATGTGATGTTTTGAATATAATAAACTAGTTATGGCCAAAGTTTCATTTCATTCGGACAAAACACTAAGAAACGGGGCCTAATTAGAGTTGGGGCCCACCCTTGTATATTTACCGATTATGGAGGACCAAGAATCTTCATTCCCAACAGGCTTGTAGAGGAGGGTGGTAGAGACAATGGGCCCGTCTCCTTTGTGGCAGTCCATGGGCATCACAAGTAGCTGCTTACTCCTCTTTTCCAACAGTATGGGAGCAGTGGTGGGCACTGGTGGTTCTGTACAAGAATGAGATCAAACCTGTGTCACTGTCTCCCCTTCTCCCGACATTAATGATTGAAAGCCCCTAAGACTGACCTTTGATTGTAAGATTGAATTTACGGGAGTCCTGCCCTCCGTTGGTTGACACCCTGCACTCCCATAATCCTCCCTGTTCAGCACTCAGACGTGGAATCTCAAACATGGCTATACTTTTATTCGAATCCATGACGGTGTGAGATGCCTGTCAGTGAAATACGCAAATGGAAAACACACATTAAATGTTAATCACAGAAAATGCAGTGAAACTCATGCTGCTGTAAAACAGCCGTTTGACAGTAGAACCTGTAAGATTGAAACATACTGTTTCTGGATGCTGCGCTAATCTTCTCTCTCATCTCGTCTATCCCGTAACCCAAGAGGGTCGCTGGGGCACCACAGACGATCTGCTGACCTGCTCTAATCTTCAGTCATCATTATATTGTTCATTCTCTTCTGTTAACTCCTCCCAATTTTTTGTCTAGTCCTTATTTTTGTATTTTATATTTTTTTAAGAATTAGTGTGTGTGTGTGTGGGTGGTGGGTGTGGGGGGGGGCTTAAAAATCTAAATCAAATGCCAATGCAAATTAAATTTGAATTGTGAATTTGGGTTCTGCAGCAGGACACACCAGCAAGTCCACCTCAGAATAGCTGAAGAAAAACAAAATGAAGACTTTGGAGTGGCCTAGTAAACGCTTGATAGATTGCAGTTGCTGCTGCTAAGGGTGGCCCAACCAATTATTAGGGGCAACCACTTTTTCCACACAGGGTCATGTAGGTTTGGATTTTGTTTTCCCTTTAATAATAAACCCTTTAGTTGAAAAACTGCAATTTGTTTTTACTTGTGTTATCTTTGACTAATATTTACATTTGTTTGATGATCTGAAACATTGAATTGTGACCGACTTAAAAAATAAGAAATTGGGAAGGGGGCAAAAACACTTTTTTGGAACACTTATATATCACTGTACTATCATATGCATACCGTAAATTCCGGACTATAAGCCGCTACTTTTTTCCCAAACTTTCAACCCTGCGGCTTATACAGTGATGCGGCCAATTTGTGTAATTTTTCTAACGGTCGCCAGGGGCACTCGAGTAGAAAAGGTAAGATTAAGACCGGTGGAATATATGCGTCGAGGAAGACTGCAACTTCTTGTCTTGTGCATCAATTAAATTAGCGTGAACATACCCTCATCATGGAAAATGCAAAAAGAAAGGCATATGACGCAGCTTTCCAACTAAAAGCAATCTATCTGTCCGATAAAGAAGGAAACAGAGCTGCTGCACGTAAACTTGGCATAAACGACGGCTCACCGTGATTTTTACAAGTACCGGTATGTTCTTTTACCAGACCTGTTTTCCTGTGTTGCTATTCTGTTGCTAGCGTGTTATTACCATGTTGCTACCGTTTTACTGCCGCGTTGGGAAGAAAGTTATATTATTATTATTGTTAAGTTATATTATTCAAACTTTGAAAACTCTCTCTGTGTACCGTCTTTCTTTGTAAATATGTTGACATGTTTTAATGTGGGCACATGCGGCTTATATACAGGTGCGGCTTGTGTATATACAAAATTGGTTTTCCTCTAAAAATGTAGTGGGTGCGGCTTATAATCAGGTGCGCTCTATAGTGCGGAAATTACGGTAATCAATATTCTACTTCACCACACTCAATCAAACACATTGCAAGAATTTAAGCAATTTAGCAGTTTCAAGATGACTGAAATCGTTTTTTCGTACTTTACTTTTGAACCTGAGCAAGCGATACACGGCTTTTCAGGTCAGTTCCGAAATGATTCCACAAATTAGCACCTCTTACAGAAACACACTTTTGCTGAATATTTGTTCTTGTTTTCAAATATTTTTTGCAGAGACTTGTACCCGTTAATATCGAACAGCTTCTGAATAGTGTGGCAGAGCAGGTTGTTGTGTACTTTGTACATTAATTGTGCTATTTTCAACACAACCAGATCATAAGATTTCATGGTGTTTAATTTGATAATAGTGGATTTGTTGGTTCAGCATATTTAAATCGATGACTAATTCTAATTGAGCTTTTCTGCAGTTTGAAAACAGTAGGTCGGGTCTGGAACTAATAATGAACAATATAATGACTTCTTATTCAGCACATACAACTCTGATTCTCTTGAGATGACAATGGAATTTTATTCCCCTTTTGCTGAATAGTGGGAATGGTTACACAGACTGTGTGACAGATTTTAGGGTGTTCAGAATGGGAACTATAAGTTTCACACTGGCTTGGAATAATTGGCATAATTGTTGGTCTTCTTACCTTGAGCACAGTGCTGTCCAACTTTCGGAGCTCGATGCTGTTATGACTGGGCAGTGGATTGCCTGTAGCTGAACAATAGATCTTTGGGCTGGAATTGAGATTCCACTCCAAATTACTATCCAAATCCAAAATCTCTGGGGCCCGGTCTGGTGGGAGAGGTTGTTTCATTTAAAAAAAAAAAAAAAAAAGAAGAAAGATGAAAAACAATACATTACAAATACAAAGATGAAAAAAAATACATTGAAAAAACATAATGCCGTTTTTATCATTGGCTTAATAGAGACAATGCGATCGCCAAGCATTTAATTTGACATTCAGTTGAAATGATAAAAAACATTTAAGGATTGACAGTATTAAAAAAAAACATTGTTTAATTTTTTCCCACTTGATTTCACGCTTAATTATAATAACAGCTTGCCCTTCTTGTGGAGCGTTACGGTACATGCTGCTGCCAAATCCTGGGCAGTGCTCGATTACCCAGCCACTGCTAGCCCTAAGTCCACATTAAATAAATAAATACATAAATAAAATGGGTGGGCTGTGTCAAGAAGGACATCATGTTTGAAAAAAAAATGCTCCTCAATATCATGTGATGACTTGCTATGGGCACCCTGATTGGACAAACTGGAAATTGTAACAATTTAATATTCATATAATAAAAAATGGGCGGATACCTGTGTTTGAGTTTCATTTCATTTTGTTGGTTTTATGTGACTCAGAAATCAATACCAAATTATTTTTCGCAAATCTGACTCTTTGGTAGACTCCTTATCAATTGCTTGTCACATATTGGAGTTACATGGTATCCTATTTTTCAGAGACAGGTGCACATGCGCTCGGCGTAAAAACTGGTAAGTCTTAATTTTCTTGCTGGAGCGAATCAGGTTTACAGCAATTTGTCAGCATCTGGTCATTACAAATCCGTCAAAGCGGTCAAAAGCCTGTGCGCCCTTCCGGATCAACACCTTCCATATTTGGCTCCAATACTAATCTTTTGATCCATCTTTTGAGAACAACACAATTTCGGTCAGTGATGTGACTGTTCCGTCCATAAAAAAACGTTATAACAAAAGAAGCTAATTCAACAGATGTGTTTTAACTTTTCATGTGCATTGTTTCTTAGTTTGGAAGTTTGCTTGTGAGAAACTTCTGCAACTTTTAAAGACTTGTAAAACGAGTAGGCATTGTCGGCATTAGGTAAATGCTTGCTCTCTCTCTCAAAAAAAAAAATGGCAGGATAATCATGGCAGAATATTTTCCATTTTGTAATATTAACTGTTCAGAACAAGCCAAATGTGAACGCCCCCATGAGGACGACATAAAAACGTACCCGATTTTTCACAGTTTTGTCCCCTCCATCCTGTGGGACACTGACACCCACTAAAGCGATTGCACATTCCTCCATTCTGACATCGGCAGCTCAGCCTGCAGTCGGATCCATACATGTCATTATGGCAGGCTGACAAAAAGAAAAAAAAAGCATAAGCATGTACACATAAATACATAAAATACTGAAACACAAGCAGTACATTATTGAAGTATATTCAAATTAAGGCTGTCAAAGTTACTGCAGATGGTGCTTACCCTTCTCGCATCTGTTCCCATACCAGCCGCTACCACAAGAACAACCATAAGGGTCTGGTAGGCAGAACCGCAGCCCCTTGCAATCCCGCTCTGAGCTGCACGACTCTTGGCAATTTCGGCCAAACATTCCTTCTCTGCAGGCTACAAACCATCAGAGAAGCATCAATGTGTTTTTTTCCCCCCCAACTACAAGGAGATGAATTTCAGTATATTTGGGGTGCATTTTGATCCCTGCAGTCCTTGGCAGAAGTTTTCAGGCAGCATGTAGGCCCAAGTTTGGGCCTTCAAAACTGGTGCAAACTTGATTTTTCATGCAAACAGATGTGGAAGCTCATCCAGATGAAACTTGTGTGTTTCATATCGCGTGTTCTCGGAGAGGAATAAATGCAAATGGATTTATTCAGCATGCGCAATGTAATTTAGCAGTCTGAGACCAATGGTGATGACTGCTTTTGCATTTTTAACCCTTTCGTGCAGCAATAATGATAACCTGTAACCTGATTAACATGCTAGGCTGTCCACTGTAGTAACCGCTGTCCCTGAAAGGGTTAAATACAGTGTCTGAAAGGCAGATGCAAATGGCACAGCTATGCGTAACCGTGATGAGGAGGCACAATCGAAATGAGAGCCGAGCAGGAGAACAGATCGATGCTCATGTGAACATTGTTTAAAATGCCAGAAACATATACAGATATGACACTAATATGTTGTCTATTCAGCAATGCAGTGTTGGAGTTTCTGAGTGAGCTAAAAAGGTAGTTACAGGGAGCCATGCCATCATCACCTTTCACTAATTACGCGCAAAGCTTTTCAAATTGTACCATCAGAGCCATCAAAACCGCAAAATCCTCTTTGAAATAAGGGTCGTCATTACTTTTACACCTGCTACCAATATCGTCCACAAAGAGTGAGTGAAGACGCAATTCTGCATTCGCCTGTTGGAATTTGTGTCAATGTGGCCATAATGCGCAATGCATTGAGCCATTTCAATATGTCGACTTTTGAATGGGAATATAATAAGGACATTCTGACAAAAAAATGGCAATGTAAGTATATTCCTCAAATTTCATTCCATCTCTTCCACTTTTTGCAACAACATTCAGGAGTACCAACCTGTCTCACAGCGAGTTCCCATGAATCCAGGAGGGCAGATACAGTCTCCATCCACATCGTGACACACACCCCCGTTGAGGCATTCCGGGCAATCTTTGTCACAATAGGGACCCCATTTCTTAATTGGACAAGCTACAAAAAAAGTTTACAAGTATTTTTTAATGTTTGTAATTAATTGTAACATTCACAACTTCATCCTACTCAATCCCAAATAAAATGTGATTTCCTTTTGGCAAGCCATATTTGATTTTGGTCTAAAGTATATGAATTTGTGTGTCATGTATTTTGGCTATATTTCACGCATAGTCTATCCATCCGTCCATTTTCTGAACCGCTTGATCCTCACTAGGGTCGCGGGGCGTGCTGGGGCCTATCCCAGCTGTCTTTGGTCAGTAGGCGGGGGACACCCTGAACCGGTTGCCAGCCAATGGCAGGGCACACTCACACCTAGGGACAATTTGGAGTGTTCAATCAGCATGTTTTTGGAATGTGGGAGGAAACCGGAGTACCCGGAGGAAACTCACGCAGGCCCGGGGAGAACATGCAAACTCCACACAGGGAGGCCGGAGCTGGAATTGAACCCGGTACCTCCGCACTGTGAGGTCGACGCGCTAACCACTGGACCACCGGGCCGCTTCACGCAGAGTCATAAATGAAATTATGACTTGCACACAGAAATTGAAAAATAAGAAAACTGAAGCCAAACAGATGGCGGGTGGAGATGTCTGACTAATGTCTCTTAAGAATAATACAGTGTATCGTGCGGACAAATCCTGCATTGAATTTACACCTCATTCAATGCGCACCAAATCAGCTTTTCTCTGTATTTTCCTGAGTCGCACTTTCCAAGTGTTATATTAACCCTTTTTGTGCACCCTGTAAGCTGATGACATGATCAGCTGTCCACTGTAGTCACCGCCGCCCTGAAAGGGTTAACGGAGTTCAAGTGGGGCCATACACTGCAGTTTTGAAACGTTATCACAATACTGTATGTCCTGCGTGGGGCACAACATGCGGTATACTTTCACAATGTCATTTGATCTGCTGCAAGAGAGATGAGTTTTGAGTATTGTGAAGAGGAACAAATGCATACAGTTAAAAATGTGTTGATTGTTACGTTTGTAGTCTACGGTGGTATCGAACTGGAACTGTTTGTTAGAAAATAAAGAATGCGCTCTCAACAAACTCCAGAGGCATGCGTGTGTCTTGGATACTTCGGGCTTTTTAATTAAAATGCACACGTCTAGGATAAGATGGTAGATCCAAAACACTTAAAGCCACTGCATTGTCCTTTCACCTTCACGTACTGTAGTAGTGGATCCAAAAATGTGATCGTGTCCTTGTGCACATTCCAGTTACCGTAAATTCCGGACTATAAGCCGCTACTTTTTTCCCAACTTTCAACCCTGCGGCTTATTCAGTGATGCGGCAAATTTGTGTAATTTCTCTAACAGCCGCCAGTGGGCGCTCGAGTAGAAAAGGTAAGATTAAGACCGGTGGAATATATGCGTCGAGGAAGACTGCAACTTCTTGTCTTGTGCATCAATTAAATTAGCGTGAACATAAAAAAAATGCAAAAAGAAAGGCATATGACGCATTGCTATTCTGTTGCTAGCGTGTTGTTACCATGTTGCTAGCGTTTTACTGCCGCGTCACAGGCACCGTTTGGGAAGAAAGTTATATTATTATTATTGTTATTGTTAAGTTATATGATTAAAACTTTGAAAACTCTCTCTGTGTACCGTCTTTCTTTGTAAATATGTTGACATGTTTTAATGTGGGCACGTGCGGCTTATATACGGGTGCGGCTTGTGTATGTACAAAATTGGTTTTGCTCTAAAAATGTAGTGGCTGCGGCTTATAATCAGGTGCGCTCTATAGTGTGGAAATTACGGTAACAGACAAGTGTCATAGTCTATGATCAATCGTACTTTAATTTGTGTCTTTGTGCGCATTGCCTTCATTTCCTCAAATAGACAACGAGGACGATTTACAGTTGCCCAATTTGCACCGTGGCTACATTTGACTGATTTATTGCGCAATGTAGATGGTATTTTATGGCCTTGCTATTTACATGTCGTTGCGTGAGCATCTGTCTGCCATTAAAAAAGTATTGCTGCATTTGGTGCTGGAGGTGTGAAAATTCATTACGAAGGGTGTGTTTCTGTTTCAGCTGACACACGATCGGAGCTAACCTCTGACAATGAGTCTCATCCAGGCCCCCTGAAGAGGACTGTCCCCCACGTAGCTGGCACTGTAGATGCCTTGATTGGCCAAAGCTGCATTCTCCACTGTCAACACTGCGGTGCGGTTGACCATGTCGTTCCAGTGAGTCATGTAATAGTAATTTCCTACACAAAGTACATTGTTATTGACATAGACTTCAATGTATCCTGCAACAGGATGTTTTTTTTTTTTTTTGGGTGGATGTACAGTATTAAAAAAAAAAAAGCTGTCTTGCCGTTGTACTTCCACGTTACATCCCTCTTTTGGGAGCTCAGCAGTACCATGCTGAGGTGAACTGTTTCCCCTTTATTGGCAGTTATCGTCAGGTGAGTTGGGACAAAGTTTGCTGTGAATAACACAAACATTATTGATTATCATTTCCCCTAAATTGAACCTGAATTTAAAAGTCAATCGTGACAAGATCAGATAAAATGTGAGCGCACCTCTTCCGAAGTTGTTGATCATTGTGACCGTCTGAAGCGGCGGGACTTCCTGAGCTGATTCACAGTAAAATATACCCACATTATCCAAATCTCGGAACTCCCTGGCCACGACTTTCTTGTTCCTCGGCTTGTGCAGTTTGAAGTTTGGCATCTTTGGAAATATGAGGATTTTGTTGTCTCGCTTGATGTCCAGTTCCACTTGGGCAGGGGTGCGCTCTCCATTGATACATGAGATGGAGAAGTGATTCACTTGAATGACCTCTGCTGTGGATATCATCGTCAAGTCCATGACAGCATCTGTAAGACACGAGTTTGTTGTTAAAGCGATCCACCCGTCTGTCAAAAGCAACATTTGGTTCCATCGCTTTTCAAATTCGAGATCGGGCAACATAGTGACCGAGTGGTTAAAATGTCTGCCTCACAGTTCTGAAGTTGAGGGTTTGAACTTCTCCCCCAAGTGAGGAATTTGCATGTTCTCCCTGTGCTTGTGTGCATTCTCACCTGGCACTCGTGACTTTCTCCCACATTCCAAAAACACGTGTGTTCGGCTATGTACTAAATGTGATCAGATGTGGAGCATGTTGGCTCATTCATGCACTGTAGACTTTGTTTTTTTTTTCACTTCAGCATGAAAATTAAGAAAAGATATCGTGGAAAAAAAACCCCTCTGTCATCCTATTCGTCATCGTCATTGTTTTCCACCAGCAGTTCATTTTTAAAGTGCTGAGAAATTATCAAATGAATTTGTGTCGATTTAAATATATCTATGTTTTCTCAAAATACTCTCTTCTTCCATCACCGACCCTAATCTCTCTCTCTCTCACTCTCTTTCTCTCAGTATGAGACACACAGACACAAACTTAAATTGTGGCTGTTGACACCTGATTTTAGTGTATTTATTCATTTATTTATTTTTACAGAATTTGCAAAGTACCCAATGTGTACCTACCTATCTACACTTGAAAAAAAAAGTACAGTGATCCCTCGCTACTTCGCGGTTCGTTTATCGCGGGTTCAGGATTTTTTAAAACATAATTTTTTATTTTTTTTTTAACATATACATGGAGTACACTACTGTATATGTTGCTCTATGTGACTCACTGTTGTTTTGCAGCTTCTCGCGGACCGTTTGCGGACTTTAAAAAAAAGAAACATTTTACCTGTTTATGTTAATTGGACGCTACTTCGCGGATTTTCGTTTATCGCGGGATTACTGTACTTAACTTTCAGATGCAGGTGATTAAAAAGTGGCAAACTGATGCAATATTCTACTCCTTTCCTGCAAAATGTTCAAATGATGTATGTTGCTGCAACACATTTTAATGTGCAATCGATGTTAAAGGGTCCAAATGATTTTTTTCCTCCCTACAAGCCACAAGATAATGACCGATTTGTACAATATAACAATATCAATACATGAGCTGTATTAAACATCATGATTTGCCAAAAATTTTAAGGATGGATTAACTTTGTCAGAGATGTGTCACTATATGTTCATTATTGTCGTTGCACACTGAAAAAGTCCTTCATTTGTTCGTGTACAGTACATCAGTTGCACATAATTCAAATGGTGTCAACTCATGTAATCCCGACATCCTTGAAAACCATAAAATGTGCAGTTTACCATATTTCATGTACCGTAATTTCTGCACTATAGAGCGCACCTGATTATAAGCCGCACCCACTACATTTTTAGAGGAAAACCAATTTTGTATCAGACGATACTTTAATGATATGTTTAACATGCTGTAGGGCGAATGAAAAATTCTGACATGAACTGTGGCGGTACTTAAGTCTAATACCAGCCATAAAATGCATAACAAAGAAGAAAAAACATATACCGTAATTTCCGCACTATAGAGCGCACCTGATTATAAGCCGCACCCACTACATTTTTAGAGCAAAACCAATTTTGTACATACACAAGCCGCACCCGTATATAAGCCGCATGTGCCCACATTAAAACATGTAAACGTATTTACAAAGAAAGAAGGTACACAGAGAGAGTTTTCAAAGTTTGAATAATATAACTTAACAATAATAATAATATAACTTTCTTCCGGTGCCTGTGACGCGGCAGTAAAACGGTAGCAACATGCTAACAACACGCTAGCAACAGAATAGCAATGCGTCATATGCCTTTCTTTTTGCATTTTCAATGATGAGGGTATGTTCACACTAATTGGAGCTGGAGCCACCACCTGTGATCAGCCAATCAAACCGTGAACCCGGCAGCAGCGGCCGAAAAAACGTCATTCGAACACCGCGGTTGTGTTGCCCGGGGAGGCCACTGGCCCACTGCCACGTCAACAACATCCTGGTTGGCAGAGGGTCAACAGCATACATCAACAACTAGCTGACTGCTGGTAAGCAACAAATTCCGAAAGGATGCCGCCTAAACGGGGACAGGATGCAAAGCAGGACGAAGAATTGATGACTCTCACGCAAGTCAATGAACTCCTCCTGCAACAAAAAGAACTCTTCACAGCGCTCATGCAGCAACAACAGGACCACTTCAAAGGATTTGTAAAAATGATACTGGATTCAACAAACACACGACTCGACAATTTTTCCAGGGAAGTACAAGAACTGAAAACCAGTCTTGACTTCACTCAAAAGGAGGTCGATGACATTAAAAAACAACAAACAATTGGATCTGACCATTGCAAAACCATGCAAACTGAAATATTCAAAGTATGTGACAGTATGCTGGTTTTAACCGACAAGATGGACAACTTAGAGGGACTATCTAAAAGAAATAACTTGATAATCGACGGAATTGAAGAAATGCAAGGAGAAACGTGGATTGAAACGGAGCAAAAAGTACAAAAAATCTTTAAGGAGCAACTACAATTAAAGGAGACTATCGAGGTGGAAAGAGCCCACCGCACGGGGAGACACGAATCGGGAAGACCTCGACCAAGGCCAGTAGTGGTGAAATTTGAAAAATATAAGGACAAAACAATGATACTACAAAGAGCAAAATACTTAAAAGGTACTAAAATCTATATTAATGAAGATTATACAGATATTGTACGTCAAAAAAGAAAAGAATTGCTTCCAAAACTCAAAGAGGCTCGTGAAAGAGGGGAAATTGCCTACTTGAGGCACGACAAACTCATCGTCCACCCCGCACCAGTACACCAATTCAACGGGCTTGACTTCAACATGCTCAGAGCTGATTACCTCAAGACATAAACATTGACTCAATTGATACAGGAAACATACAACACAAACATGGACTTCAAAATCTTTGATTATGCAGAACACAAGACATTCGACCCAGAGAACAATTTGGACCCTGACAATAATTTCTTCAATCAAAATTACAGCATCACAAACTCCGAGTATTATACGAATGAACAATTCAACACAAATGTAGAACTGAAAAATACACTTTCATTAATACACATTAATAGTAGAAGTCTCTATAAAAATTTCACCAAAATCAAAGAATATTTGGCCACATTTAATAAATTTACAATAATTGTTTGAATATTGTATTTATAAACCGTCATTTTATTTTATTATTTATTGATTTTATCCTATTTTATTCTCTTTTTATTATAAAAATGCACTAAGGAGTAGCACCCAAATTTCGTTGTATGCTATACAATGACAATAAAGGCGATTCTGATTCTGATTCTGATTGCTATATCAGAAACTTGGCTTGATGATGAAAAAACAAGTGAAATGAAAATTGATGGATATGAAATGTATGCAACTCATAGGGAAGATAAAAAAGGAGGGGGAGTTGCAATATATGTAGATAAAACACTGAAATGTAGTAAAATTGAGAGCTTGACAAATACAACAGTGAATCTAATGGAATGTCTAACTCTTGAAATACATATTAAAAATGCATCAAATGTCATTATAAGTTGCGTTTATAGGACACCAGGATCTTGTCTTGACACATTTAATAAAAACTGATAGATATGCTGAGCTGTTCTAATGACAAGAAAACACGAATAATATGTGGCGACTTTAACATCGACTTATTAAACCCAAATGGACACAAAAACACAACAGATTTTATAAATTCAATGTATAGCAATGGTCTTTTCCCAGTTATTCTGAGACCCACCAGAATAACAGTAGATACAACCACATTAATAGACAATATATTTATAAATAAAATTGATCATAAAAAGGAAAGTGGACTTCTCATAACTGATATAAGTGACCATCTACCGGTCTTTGCAGCCTTTCACAATTACTTCGATAGAATAACTAAATCAATAACCCACATCTCAGAAATAAGACCCAGAACCCAACATTCCATCGCAGCTTTCAAGCTCGATTTA
Organism: Hippocampus mohnikei; assembly: GCA_026261675.1. Lineage (NCBI taxonomy): Eukaryota > Metazoa > Chordata > Actinopteri > Syngnathiformes > Syngnathidae > Hippocampus > Hippocampus mohnikei. The sequence goes on along the minus strand of JAKGUB010000332.1, from coordinate 17,050,618 downwards.
GACAAGCAAAATTGGTCAGAGGTCTACACAAATGAAGATCCAAATACTGCGTTTGACGCATTTCAGTCAACCATAACCTCCTTATATGACAAGCATTTCCCAGTAATTAAGGTCACCAGAAAGTACAAAAACCAAAATAAGCCATGGATAACAAAAGGCATAGAAAATGCATGTAAAAGAAAAATAATCTATACAAATCGTTTCTAAAATCCAGAACCAAAGAAGCTGAAACAAAATATAAGACTTATAAAAACAAATTAGTAAACATTATAAAAATCAGCAAGAGAGACCATTTTCATGCATTATTAGAGCAAAATAAAAGCAATACTCAAGAAATATGGAAAATCTTAAATCATGTAATTAGAAACAGCTCTAATAAAGTAAATTATCCGGAGTACTTTATGAAAGATAAAAATACCATTATTGAGGAAACTGCAGAAATAGCAAAGGAATTTAATGAATATTTTGTTAATATCGGCAGTAATTTAGCAAAACAAATTCTGATCCAATAAATTCTTTTGAAATAGATAAATACATAGAAAAAATTCTTCCACAATGTTTCTTACTGCTGTGAATGAAAATGAAATATTAAATATTGTAAAAACATATAAAAGTAAAAAGTCAACTGACTGTTTTAATATTGACATGACAATAATAAAACAGATTATAGAATTTGTAGTCCGACCTTTTACATACATATGCAACCTATCATTTAAAGCCGGTGTTTTTCCATCAAAAATGAAAACTGCTAAAGTTATTCCAATTTTTAAAAGTGGAGAAAGACAATTCTTTACAAATTATAGACCAATATCACTGCTACCACAATTTTCAAAAATATTAGAAAAAATATTTTCTCACAGATTTGATAACTTCATTAATAAACACGTGCTATTAAGTGAAAATCAATACGGCTTTAGAGAAAACGGACCACCTTAATGGCAGTAATGGAGTTTGTAGAAGCAATAGCGACTAATATTGACAATAAAGAATTCACGGTTGGGATTTTCTAGATCTAAAAAAGCTTTTGATACAATAGATCATACAATATTATTGAATAAATTAGAGAGATATGGTATCAGAGGCACAGCATATAAATGGATTGAAAGTTATTTAGAAAACAGATATCAGTATGTGCAGTTTAATAACATAAAATCCAACTCACTGAAAATTACCCATGGAGTGCCTCAGGGATCAGTGCTTGGACCTAAACTATTCATTTTATATATAAACGATATCTGTAGTGTCTCAAAACTATTCAAATGTGTCCTATTCACGATGACACAACCTTCTACTACTCTGGAAATAACATGGAACAACTCCTGAAAATTGTGGAAAATGAATTAACCAAATTAAAAAACTGGTTTGACAGAAATAAACTATCTATAAATTTAACAAAAACCAAGATAGTTGTTTTTGGCACGTGACCAATCAAAGAACAAGTCAAAATAAAGATAAATTCAATTGAAATAGAACGAGTTAATGAAAATAAATTTCTTGGACTAGTAATAGATTCCAAACTATCCTGGAAGCCACACATAGATAACGTTAAAAGAAAAATATCCAAAACTATCGGGATACTCCACAAAACTAAGGACGTGTTGAATAAGAGTTCCTTGTGCACATTATATTATTCATTATTACTCCCATATATGACATATTGTGTGGAAATATGGGGGAATGCCTGTAAAACAAACACACTCCCTGTCTTAAAACTACAAAAAAAAGCAATTAGAACAATCAATAGGTCTAAATATATAGAACCCACAAATCCACTATTCATCAAATTAAACACAATGAAATTTTATGACCTGGTTGACTTCAAAATCGCCCAATTAATGTATAAAGCACATAACAATTTCCTTTGTCTAAATATTCAGAAGCTTTTTGAAATTAGAGAAAGCAGTTATAATCTAAGGGGTACTAATCAATACAAAAATCCAGAACAAGAACAAACATTAAGCAAAGGTGTGTATCAGTAACAGGTGTTAACCTGTGGAATAAGCTTGAAACCGACCTGAAAATGAGTAAATCGCTGGAGGAGTTCAAAAATAAATTCAAAAGATCAGTACAAAAAAACTATAAGAATCACAATTAAGAAGATACATTTGATACATTTATAAAATTAGTATTACAGCTCTTTGTTCTTGTTTTGGATTTTGATTAATTTATCATTTGTACTCAAGAAATGCAGTAATTACAATGATTATGAGAAATTGAAACAAAAGGTCAAAGAATAATTATAATACACAAACCGAAAGGTGTATAAATAGAAAAGTAAAAGTACCACAATGGTAAAAGTATTTGATGATATGTAGACTTCTCTTCTTCTTCTTTGTTTTGAAAACGATCAATTTATATTCTATACAATAAGGGGTAGGACTAGATAAGTTGTTTACTTCTTCCTACTCCTTTGAGCATACAACTGTGATGATGAGTGTTTTCTTTTTTTTCTTTTACATACTTTTAAATTTTCCTTTCATAAATGTTGCCTACCTTTTGGCAATCTGTTACTGTGTGTATATATATGCTCAATAAACAATAAACAAACAAACAAACAAATTTAATTGATGCACAAGACAAGAAGTTGCAGTCTTCCTCGACGCATATATTCCACCGCTCTTAATCTTACCTTTTCTACTCGAACGCCCCCTGGCGGCCGTTAGAAAAATGACATAAATTGGCCGCATCACTGTATAAGCCGCAGGGTTGAAAGTTTGGGGAAAAAGTAGCGGCTTATAGTCCCGAATTTACGGTATGTGCAACTGATGTGCGTGTTCGAATTAAGTCCATTCAAAGTCATTTTCCTTGAATAGTTTGCCGTGGTATACAAAGTGAAACACGATTGCATCATAGGGCAGAATATATAATGCAGTTCTAATGAAGTATAGTGGATACTATTCTTATTGTGCAAGAGGTCATAATGTCGTGGCTGGTCAGTGAACGACGTGATACTCAACGAGTATATGCCTACTTGTATATTTGGTTCATCATCGTGGAAAATGCCACAATAATCCAGCATGGAAGTGTCTCGAGAAAACAAAACAATAGCAAACTACATGAAGGGATTTGTAGCCTATAGTGCAGCATATTACTCACAAACCTTCTGAAATGACCACTAATGGTCACTAAAGTCCTGAAGCAATATCAGTTTCTCCAACATTCCTTGAGGCGCAGATCCAGAGAACAATGCCAGGAAACATGCAAGATCGGTTCACATTTTGCTTGATCTCGCGCCATTTAAACAAAACGGGTTGCTCTAAACTTTTTAGGGCATAGATTTAAATGACCAATAAAACATTAGCCATGCATGGATCGGTAACAATTCAGAGTAGGATATGAGATCGTTCGTTCGTTGACATTCTGACCTGACAGATCCAAGATGAACAACAACCACCACAGGCAAACGATCTTCATGCTGTTTGGATTCCTCGCTGGCAACAGGTGGCTGTTTGTAAATAGTCCACCCGGTGTGACCGTTAATCGACTCGCAGGAGTTGTTGTCAGTCGCGTTCGTCAAAAGCGGTGGCCTTGCGTCACGGCAAACGGTGCGCCTTTTTACGCATACCTCGCGGGTGAAATGCGCCAAACCAAATAATCTCTAAGAAAATGGTTTTAAAATCTCAAATAACAGCACTCCCTGTCGAGATTGAAAGCAAAGCGGAGATTCAACTGGCAGTGTGACTCGGTTGTTTTCGCTGGGTGGGAAAGGAAGGAAGAGCGTCACAGACAGCGCGGACCGCCGCTGGCGCGCCACACAGCTCCTCATTCGGATTCATGGATTTATGAGGTTAAACTTTGGCTCTAAAGCGTTTGAACATTTGATGATGTGAACAATTTTGGTCCAAAAACCTGATCATGTTGATTTTTTTTTTTAACAAGGTGATCTATTACAATTTTAATATCTGATTAAAAGCGGCCAAAGATATAAATCACCATACTGTTTGCGTTGTTTAGCAGCACGTGCATCAACACAATATAGTATTTGTAAATCGTGTTACCTATACTTTAGTCTTGTGTACAATCAGTGAAATATTACACCGTGCTTGTTCATGGAAGGGTCTCGGAGGAGGTGGTGTTCTACTACCCTTCAACACAATAATTTCATTGTTTGAAAATAATATATTCTGTTTATTCAATAGGCTGACGTTGCATCTTATCACTGCTGCAGTTTTTTTTTTCTTTGCACAGATACTGAAAACAAGCAGCTGGCATCATGTTTTGCCAAATGCAACATCTTTGTTCTTTCACTTCAATGAGTCTTGTTCCAGTCCCTGCGGCTTTCGAGTCGACACTCCCCCCCCCCCGCCCAAACTCTCAGGAAATAATGAACAATATGATTGTTGTGTCTACTGTTATTTTGTCTGTGATTATTTAAAAGGCAAACGTTGAAATACCAACTCACACACGCCTTGTCTCATTGAGTGGGCAATAAGTGTGAGACTGATTTGGTGTTTTCTTTACGTTTCCCTGCAGCTTCAGACAATCAACTGTGAGTTGGCTCTCCTCCTTATTGTTTGAGATTTCCTGTTTTCAGTGTCAGGAGTTCACTCAGGTTTGTTTCTTCAACCTCGATGCGATACTTGGGTGTATGGTAGCGCCCACAAAAACGTGTAAAATAGTCCACTTATTTGCCGAATGATGAGGATTGGATTGCATTGAATCAACTTGATCAATAAAGTGTTAAATCACTGAAAGGTACATACGCACACGTGCACGCACACGTTTACATCTACACAATAATATTGGAAGAGTACTTATTATTTATAGAATCAAAACATTTTCCTCCAATTGAGTTGTATTGAAAAAAATCGGAGGACAATTTCCTCCCGTGGCCACGAGAGCTGGAGTAAATCTTTAGAATGGATCAAAATCTCTCCACTCAGAGTACACGAGGCTCTCATCAGTGTAAAATGTGGGCGAGAAAGTCATGTTCCAATCAAATTAATTACTTTGTGTCAATTTTACTTTATTTTTAATATTTTTCTCTCTTCCAAGTGTAAATTTGACTCTGTTTCGACTGGGTCCAAATTAACTCTTTTTTGAGAGTAAGTTTCCTCAATTCGAGTAAAATGTACTCCACGAAATTGGAATATGTAGTTTTTTCTTATATCAGCAGGTTTCCCAACTTCAGTTTGGTCACACAAAGGATCGTGGCACCCCATTTTTGACCTTTTGACCTGCACAACTTACAGTACAGTCGACACATCCTTGTAAAATGCAGTACTTGCTTGGTTCACGCTACCGTAAATTTCGTAGAGTCATAGAGAATTGCACTTTTAAAAGAAAATCTTTGGTCCCAGTCTAAACAGAGTCAAAGAGAGAAACATATTCTGTGTAAAGTTTACTCAAAGTAGTGTATTAATTGTCCTCCAAACAAATAAAATGTACTTTTATTTGATGAGAACTTAAATTACTCATCCTTGTTCTACACTGATGAGAGCCTCATGTACTCTGGAGTGCAATTCCCTCCCCCGGCCAACTCAAAGTTTTCAAATACAACTCACTTCGAGGGGAAAAAAAAAGACTCTGTGAAAATTAAACTATCCATTTTGCTGTATACTTTTTGTTTTTTAATCATTCAAATTTGGCAGGACATTATCACTCTTTTCAGTGGAATGTCAAATGTACAAGACGCATTTATTTTTACATGACAGGGACTTTAAGTTTAATCGAGCCCTCAAAATATTCATTAAACGTTGTTGTGACACTCATATAGCTGGAATAGACCAAATTGTCTGGTACACAATTAAAATACTTAAAATGTACTCTTTATATTTGACTCTTTCCCATGTATACATTTTCCTCTTGTTAGGCTGGGACCAACTAACACTCTCCGAAACTTCCTGTATGGTTTTGATGTTCTCCAAAAACATTCTCCAAAAGTGCTCCATTGAAATGCATGATCACAAATTTTGAACAAATACATGTTTGGAGAAAAGCTTCACAGTGCAAGTACAGTACAGTATGTCGTGTAATTTTCGGTCTTTTCGAAGATATGCGGTCACACTTGACATGATAAGGAGAGCATAGGATGTAATGTGATCTTGTTGCATGCTGGTGGAGAGTATAGGAAGCCAAAAGGGAAGAGACGAAAAGCTTTGTCAGCGCAGATGCTTCAACCTCTGGTTTCATGATTACCACGAGCCTCTGTTTCCATATGGAAGACATGAATCTTGGGCTATTGACATACAGTGTGAGTCATACAGCAGATTTTTGAGACACACTACAATGCACTTTAAGCAACTATGTTGTTGTTGTTTGCAAATTCACTTGCTCTGAACCATTGCCAAGCAGTTGTATGTTTGCAGCCTGCCTGCCGCGGTTTGTCAAGAACGACATATACAAACGTGTGATTCTCAGTGATTGTAATGGTTTCTGACTGTGTTGTGGTTTCAGCGGGGAAAGTGGTGATGGCAGAGCTTAAACTTCCTCGTAGGGAGACTAACAACTCAGGCGCAAGGTCCTTGCGAAGGTTTGTATGAAATGCCCATTTCCCCTCATTGTGTGGCGGACTGGCATGGCTCCACACGCACTGATCCTGCAGGGCCCTAAGCGCCCCTAGGCAAGGTTGTCACTCACACTTTCCAGGACGGGCCGAATGGAGCGTGTGATGTTTTGGGGGGCTGAGCCTATGCATTTATATATGCACTCACAGACCAGAGTCTTAAATCGGATTTCCCCAAAAGATAACGAGTCACAGAACCTTGATAAGTCACTTGTTTTGAAAGCAATTTTTCTCTATGTCGAAGTTAAATGCTCAGGCACTATTATCGCAGATTTGCCTTCCAGAAATAATACACTAAACCTCTGCAATTATGCAATTATAAACCTATGCATTATATTGATCGCTGCTGGGTTTAGCCACATGTGCTTCTGCAAATACAGACCAAAAAAGTGAGTATGAAGTGACATAGTGACATTTAATAAAATTCTGAAATGCAGTAGCACTTTGCACGTTTCCTGTTTCTTTATGGTTTTGTGTTGATACGTGTGCATACTTTGTATGTGCTTTATGCATTTTCCAAAAAGTAATTTTCCCATTTTCCATTACCCAAGGAAAGAAAACAGCCGGTCTTCAACCCCAATCTGCCAGTGTGTCTCTCAGGGTGAATGTCGACTCTGGAAATGGTGATGAGGGCGATATGGGTCCATCAGCAGATGCAAAGTAGGCTGCCCTTTTAGTCTGACGCCAAACAAACCCTCCATGGTGACAGGATGTTGACGGATGTTAATTTTACACCTCGTCTAACCTCACAGGTTGCGGTACTGTATGCAGACACGCAACAACTCATTACTGGTGTTGTGGAAAGGCTCCAAATCAGACAATCATAACAGCATGGAGTCAACCTTTGGATCGAGCATGGAGAGAGGGCGGAGGACCCCCTCCATGGGGATCGTGCGGGATAACACATTTTCAGACAGTCAGCAGACTGTCAGGCAAGGTAGGCAAAACAAATGGGGACGGGTGTGGGTAATGTTTTCCCAATTTCCTTAGAAATGGTGCGTATGCTATTAGCGTTCTATAAAACGGCATTTGGACTTTGTTAAATGCATCAAATACAGATAGAATGCCTCAAGAGAAATACAAGTAATGGGTGTAATGACTGAAACACGTAGTGTGTGTGAGAGAAAGAGAGAGAGAGAGAGACAGAGATAGAGAAACAGAGATAGAGAGGGCGGAGGACCCCTCCATGGGGATCATGCTGGATAACGAGAGAGAGAGAGAGAGAGAGAGAGAGAGAGAGAGAGAGAGAGAGAGAGAGAGAGAGAGAGAGAGAGAGAGATGGATGAGCTATTGTTGCTTGTTCTCAGCGTCCAGAGAACTTGAGCCAGACTCAGGAAGAGGGACTGCTGCTCCAGGCTGATATGTGTGTGAAGGAAGTGGAGGCAGCACAGGGGCAGGAGTCAACCTCCAGGCAGGAAAGGCCTGTGGAGGTAATGGCATTTTATAGAGGTACAGGGTGGAGGGTCTCGGCTCCTGTTTGAAACAGTATTTTGTTGTAGCCTCCTTGTCGGCACAACTGTGCAGCTCTCCGGGCCACCGAGTCCTTGTTTCCATGAGGAATACAGCACGTGCATGCACCAGTCAGGACGGTGTTGACATAACTCATAAGTGCAAAAGAGCTGTAAATTGCAGGAGAGTTGAAATTTGCACATTTTTTAATACATATTGTCATGCACACCAATGATAGCATCACTTATTCACACCAATCGTGTGTTATTATTTCTACTGTAAGACAAAAAAATATGAATTGCCATAAATCTCAGGGGGGGAGGAGCCAAAGAATAAACCTTTTGTGGGCAAGAAAGTGAATGTCTCTGATGGTGTACTATGTTCAACCCTACGGCGAGTTCTGCACCTGCTGAGCGCCATTCTATTTGACATCCTGGGACTTTTTAAAGTTTAATGAGGTTTAATAGTGAGCAAATCTGCTTCAAGGTTTGAAAATCAGCTCAGGCCTTAACACATGGATTTTGTGGGACTTGTAATCTCCTCCCAAATTCCAAGAATGTGCATGTTGGATAAATTGAAGACACTATATTGCCTTCTGAAATAGTGGGGTGAGCGTGCGTGACCCCAAGGAACATACTTTTGCTTTCCCCCCATATGAAAATAAAGTGCAGTTGCACATTCACTACAGTAGGTGTCAGTGGCAATGTCATTGTCAGATTTTGTTATCTTTATTAGCTTTAAGTTGTTGGGCTTCTTTGCACTGAGCATGTGCACACACAAAGCACAGAGAACGATACATGAAGTGGAGTGAACAAACCCCTAAGAGACACCATGGAAAAATATTGAACAGGGATGAAAATAAAGGTTGAGAGAGACTAAAAAAAACAATGTTAATTAAGTATACCGGTATTTTCTTGTAAATTTTTCTATAGAGTATTTCCTTTTTTGTTTTCTTTAATGTTAAAATGGACACAGTGTTATGCATAGGTAACTATCATATTTTTGTCATCACTTTATCCTCACGATGGTCGCGTCATGCTGAAGCCTATCTCAGTTGTCTTCGGGCAGGAGGCAGGATACACCCTGAACTGGTTGTCAGCCAATCGCCGGGCACACAGAGACGAACAACAATCGGCGATCACACTCACACTTAGGGACAATTTAGAATGTTCACTCAGCCTACCATGCATGTCTTTGGAATGTGGGAGGAAACCGGAGTACCCGGAGAAAACCCACGCAAGCACGGGGAGAACATGCAAACTCCACACAGGAAGGCTGGAGCTGGAATTGAACCTCTGCACTGTGAGGTCGACGCGCTAACCACTTGACCACCGCGTCGCCCGTTTTAGACAAATTATACGGTACAATATGTTATAGTTGCAGTGAGAAGTTTGGGGTTTTCTTCTTCCGAGGAGTGAGTGACAGAAAATAACTGAGAAGCACTGCAGTTGGTGTTAATGTTAGTATGAAAAGTTGTTTTGTATATGTGCCCCGAATGACTGCCAACCAGTCCAGAATGCACCCCACCTGTCACCTAAAATCAGATTGTCCAGTTCGCACGTAACCCGGCATATGGAACAGAAAATTGATGGATGGAAAGGAAATTGACCCATTGCCACATTTCTCAAGTCGAAAGAACACACAATTAATTGAGTACGTTGGACTAACATATCACCTTGTTGTTTTATTTAGTCCTGGTTTCTATGGCGAAAGATATTGGAGTCTTTATTTTAATCAATGTAAATGTGTTGACAATTTTAAAAACAAGGCCATTTCACTATGTGATGGATGGAAAACGTTTTTAAACATTTTTTAAACATTTCTAGTTATTTCCTTCCAAAAATGTTCAGATTTGAAGCACATGTGAAATTGCCCTGCTCATGTTATCCAGATGGAGACCATAAATGGACTTACAAAATGAAAAAAATTGCAAACAATGTGAAGCTGTCACCTTCTACATTTTCAAAAATGTATACAAATCACTTTGGAGCCAAAAAGAAAGCATGAGTGTAACTTGGATCAATACAGATGGTCTCGTGGGGATATTTAATGGTCACAATGTGAGTTGTTTGCTTTCTGGCTCTTCCTCGAGTCTGCCTCTCTATTGTTCTGTGCAGTGCGACGCATGTTGTCATTTCCTCCTTTAGAGGATTCAGCAAAGCTGTCCCACTTTCCTTACAGAGATGACCACGGCTTCAGACCTCAGCCAAACATTTGAGAGGAGCAATAGCAAACATCCCTCGGTAGCAAAACTATGAAAAGCTTCTGTGTCAGAGATTTACCCAGACAAGTAGAAATAAAACACTCAACATGGGGAAGATTGTCTTTCAACCGACAGAAGCACAATCTCCCACAACAACCAACGGCAATTGCTCCGCCAATCGCACTCTAAGATCCCGTACTCTCAGTCAAACTGTTATTGTTTACATATGCAAATTACAAGAAAAAACACGCCCCCATCCCCATATTTGCATACGACGCCCCCAGCTCTTCGGTCGGAGATTTAATTAACTTTTGTCAAGATTTGAATAACATGTCTGGCCTCCCACAAGCAGAAGAAGTTGCAGACTTTGCACATGACAAATGTGGCCTGGCAGTCCGATCCACGTGTTCCACCCATGACTTGGCAGATGAGCAAAGTTTTGCTCTCATCTTTTCCCTTTAAGCCAAGTTGCGAAATAAGCTTTTTATGTAAAAATAATGCTGTGTTACCAATGAGCAAGGTGCGCGCAACAATTTGAAGGTACAACACACGTGCACAAAACACCGTCATGTCATGTCATTTTCAACGCTGCTTATCATATAACGGCTCGCTGGAGCCTATCCCGACTGACTCGAGGCGGACAACACCCTGAACCGGTCGCCAGCCAGTCACAGGGCACACACAACCACACCATCATTGAGCGGTTCGGGGACCGATCCCACGCCACCCACACACAAGTCAGGCAAATGTACCACCACACCATGAGCGACTGTATGTAGGAACATTCAGAAGGAAAAGGGAAGAGTGACTAAGGGAGGGAGACAGACATGTTGAGCATCGACCAATGTCCAGGAAGTGGCTCTATTGTTTTGAGGGTCACCTGTTTTTTCCTTTTTCAGAGCCGCCCACTGTCTATTCTGCCCCGAAAGGTTGTCCATCTTAAAAGAACAAAACTTCTTGCTGCACAAAACGGTCGGTACCTTATGAAAACACTGCCTCGCCCACACACCACCTGAAAGTTAAACAAAGCACCATTCCAATAATATTTATTATAGAGTGCAAAATTGCTCAAAAGCAGGTTAGCCATAGCAAGAATTAAATGACAATTTCAACTATTCTATTCTGTTGTTGAATCACACACAATATGCACAAAAGTGACTGCACACTCTTCTCAACTACCGTAAATTCCGGACTATACGCCGCTACTTTTTTTCCCAAACTTTCAACCCTGCGGCTTATACAGTGATGCGGCCAATTTATGTCATTTTTCTAACGGCCGCCAGGGGGCGCTCGAGTAGAAAAGGTAAGATTAAGAGCGGTGGAATATATGCGTCGAGGAAGACTGCAACTTCTTGTCTTGTGCATCAATTAAATTAGCGTGAACATACCCTCATCATGGAAAATGCAAAAAGAAAGGCATATGACGCAATATGTTTACATGTTTTAATGTGGGCACATGCGGCTTATATACAGGTGCGGCTTGTGTATGTACAAAATTGGTTTTCCTCTAAAAATGGAGTGGGTGCGGCTTATAATCAGGTGCGCTCTGTAGTGCGGAAATTACGGTAGTCAGCGTTTTCAACTGGACGTCTTAGACTCCCCGAAATGCCTCACCATGCCAAGGATGGGGAAGGCCCTTTTCTGTTCCAGTGCACGAACCAAGGTTTCATAAATTTAAATTAAACTGTTGAGGGTTGTGGGAGGCTCGAGCTGATCCCAGCTGAACGTGGATGAAAGGTGAGGTACATCCTGGGCTAGTGGTCAGTCAACCACAGGGCAGGGGGTCAGAACAATATTTGTTTCCTCTACTGTATTTCCATTTTGTGAAGTTGTAACGATGTGGTGTCCACAAACCTTTTCATCATTCAACCTATCAGCACCGACTACATTGAAAGGAGCACAAACACCAGGTGGGCAGGAGCACACCTTAGTTTCCAAGTTGTTCATTAACAGCCCCTCAGGGAAGTAGCTGCAGCGCACGCCTCCTTCAACCTTTGCACAATAGGTCTCAGTTTTACAAATAGACACGCGGAGTGAATATGAAACCTGAGAGCCAACAGACGGCACGTAAACTCTATAAAGTACGTAGCGGAGTTACTGGTGATCAGGTATTGAAAGCCTCTGAATTTTGTCTGCTGCCTTGATTGCTCATTGTTGTTTTCTGGTGTTTAATGAGTTAGTTATGATAGATATGCCATCAATTAATGCCAGTTTGGTTGATCGGATGTGTTTGTTACTTGCATACGTTCAAAGTCCGCTCTCTAGAGTTCGCTTGATGTAGAAAGTCGTCGTGTGTTTTGTGCTACTTTTAAATCTAATACCTTGTTAACCGATGGCAATGTTGACTCGACATGCTGACATTCGCCTTAATGTTAATACTCTGAACAAGACTGAATAATGCACTCCTTCTTACAAAATTAAAGGTAACCAAACCAGACAGCTACTGAAACGGAGCTAACACTTAACCAGTGTTGTATTTGGTTATCATGCCGGGCATGCAGGGTTGTGTTTTCAATGATCCCTCTGGGAGGTGAGACTTTGCGTCATTCAAGATGCTTCAATGAATCTGTCAGTTGGTGAGGCGGTCTTTAAAACTCATTTTAAATCCAACCGCATGTGTATTTTCAGTTTATTTGTAAGAAGAAAAATCATCACAACACTAAACAAGAGGAGCCGTTGTTGAACTTGGCTGTGCGGTATTGTCCTTGAAAAACAACGGCGTTGTCCAACACTCCTTTTCAGATTTCAAACGTGATGAAAATGCAACTTGGCAATGGGATAAGAGGGGATAGGGGGAGTCTTGTTTGTTGCTCTGTGAGGTTTTGGGGTGAGGGTCAACTGTGGGCTGGATTAGCTGTGATTTACGAAGACGTGTGAAGAGGGAAAGAACGAAAGAGTCCATTTTGAGTTCCAGTACACGACTCTTGAAGCATTTTTGTTGGTTATCAAATGCACTTGTAACTGCCATTATAATATTTAGAACAATAGAGCAGTACAGAGTCCAAAAGATTTCCAACACCGTTAGCAGGATCTTAAAGGGATGTTTAATGCAGCGCGATTGCAGACAGAATATTTCAAACCCTCCAGCCATAATTAGTGGCACCAAAACGATTCCCAACCTACTTAGAACAAGCTAACGCATGATATGCAAACACACAAATGTAGGTTCTTTCACATACTTGTATAGTACATTGCCAAAAGCCACTTCTGACAACTTTTTTCTTAGGGTTCAGGTCCTATAGCTTCTCGTCTTAGTGTGGATCTATTTGTGCTTTGCTTTTGTGTGGACAGAATAGGAAGAGATAAATGTGCCCCTGTTGATTTGTCTCCAAGCTTACCAAAGAAAATGGCTGGGGAAGACAAAAAGGAAAAGGCTCTCAAATGTGAGGCCGGGTCACTGTTGTCGCCTCGAGATTGAGAGTGATGCATAGTGCTTGAAAAAAAAAAGGAGATCAAATCATAGGCTTTTTTTCAGGGTGGCAAGAGGTGGCTGCTGCCAGCTTCATCAAGACCTTTTCACCCCAGGTGCCAAAAATTGATGACTGGTATAAATGTTTCGCATATTGTCGAATTCGCTCCCACTCCAAGCCCCCTTTTTTCAAGACGCAATGGTTGCATCCTATCGTGCTACCAATTAACTCATTCAGTACCAGCCAATTCTAAACCAAGTCTGAAATGACGTATAAAAACGTCTTTGGGAGTGAATGAGATAAGTTGAAAAAAAAGAAAAAAGAACTTTAAAAAAAATCAAGTTAAATAACTTTACCATTCTAGGCAGACAGTTGGTCAGCTTTAATGTGGTTGTGGCTGCTCGAGTCTGTTTAATCTCTCCTTTTATTATTTTCTAATTGTATCTGTGGTTTTATTGTTTTTGTTGTAAAGCGTCCTTGAGTGTTTTGAAAGGCGAATGAGAGCAGGATAATTGGAAGGATAAATGCCATTGTGGTTCCAGAGCACCCCAAAATATGACCATAGGAAATATTTAGAATTAACTGCTATTTTTTTCACATGCTTTGAACCCTGCGACTCCAAAAAAAAAAAAAAAAAAAAAGATGTGGCTAATTTATGGATTTTTGCGGGCTAACAAGCTTCATGCCACCAATACATTTAAGGGCCAATCCCAACTGTAGCCCTTAGCCTTCGCCATTTAGCCCTTGGTTATGTGCATTCATGAAAATGACAGGGTGTCCCAATTCTCAGAGGGCTTGGTTTTATATGAGGAAGTAGCAAGGATAATAATGGTTTATGCCCATGTATTGTATGTGTATGTATAGTTTCTCTCTCAATCTTACTGACATGAGGACTATCCACTCAGGTGTGGGGCATTTTCCACGACGCCACTGAAGAGTTATCTGACATTCAACCTTGCCCTCTAGTGGCATTCTGTGGCTACAACACAATCGCCGGTCAAGAGAGAAGGACCTCATGAGATGCAGCATCCCAGGGAAGAGAATATGACCTGTTAAAATCTGCAATTACAGCAACGGATCCATAATTGCGTTTGTAAACTGGAATAGATTAAGGAACTGGCAAATGGAACATGAAGATACATGGGATAAACCTATATAACCCATGATTAAAAGCGGCAAGTCTTGCTCAAGAAACTGCAAATTGAGTCACACAGGAAAGGACGCTTCCCAAGAGAACCAAGAAAAACAAAAGACAGATGGAGGCATTGGCAAATATAAGCACAGTACCCACAGCTACACAAGTTCCAAATGGTAAGGGAAATCTGCTAAATTTATAAAGCAAATTTTGATTTAGGCTCATTCTAAAACCAAAGTGTACACTTCTCTCTGCTGTCATTGATGGCAAAGATGTGATTCTGCTTTCTCAGACACAAGAAAGACCACCTCTCACAGGTGGGAGTTCCTGGTAGCCGTCCTGGCCACCGCCCTCTCCATGTCCATTCTAATGGCTCTCTTGGCAAAGTGTCAAGCGGTTCGGCGCTACCTGGCAAGGTATCGGCACACTCGGTTGAGGGAGACAGACACACTCAGCCAGTGTGAGCAGTCAGGTTGGTCCTGGACCCATTTAACTTCATGATTCAATATTGTTGGTGTTTTGGTCGTCAAGAAATGAATCTGCACTGAGAGTAAACAAACAAAAGGCAGTTTGTCTTTTCTTGAGACTACTGAACGACAGTAATTACTTATAGCCATCCATTCATTTTCTAATGGATGGATAATATAATACAAATTTAATGTAATTGATTGATTGATTGATTGATTGATTGGTTGGTTGATTGATTGATTGATTGATTGATTGATTGATTGATTGATTGATTGATTGATTTTTGGGGGGGAGGTTGTTTTTGTGCTGGCCAGCACGATCTTTTCTGAGATTTTTTCTGAGAAATCAAACCATGTGATAATTTATAACACACAAACAAACAAACAAAAAAAAAAGAAAAATCACCATGTCGCCACTTGCAACATCATATAATATAATATAATATAATATAATATAATATAATATAATATGTATATTGCATAATAGAATATGCTGTGGTTAGCTGGACCAGTTTAGGTTGTACTCTACCCCCCCCAAGTCACACAGTCAGCTGAGATAGACTCCAGCTCACTTGTGACCCCAGTGAGGATAA
This sequence comes from Hippocampus mohnikei, assembly GCA_026261675.1. NCBI lineage: Eukaryota > Metazoa > Chordata > Actinopteri > Syngnathiformes > Syngnathidae > Hippocampus > Hippocampus mohnikei. The sequence goes on along the minus strand of JAKGUB010000332.1, from coordinate 17,034,856 downwards.
ATGAGAAATGGATAGATAGAAAAAAAGACAATGAAGTAAATGTTGCAGTGGTACAAATGCCTGATTTTGTTCTAGGCAGTGTGGGTTCAGTCCCCACTTTGGCAAAAAAAAAAAAAAAAGCCTTTTAGAAAATAGTTATTTTAAAGTCTTCAATCATACATATGTACTGTGTACTCCAACACATACAGTACTGTACATCAATGTGTTTTCTTTGTCTATCAGAACTAAAAACATGTTCATGATGGTGTCTAGGTCTGGAGGTGGGCTTTGACATGCATGGGGAATGTGAAATGAACCGTCATCATCCTGTGCGTGCTGAAGATGACGATGGCTTCATTGAGGACAACTACATCCCAACAAGTGAAAGAGTGAGAGCTGAAAGAGCAGCAGAGAACATGGATGATATGGAGGACACAGAGGAAGAACTGGATGAAAGTGAATTCACCATTACTTAGAAATCGAGCGATGTTTGACCTCATTTGCTGCACAAACACCTGCACCCTCAAGTGAACCCCCATGTCCAATCCCGATTTTTCATTTTTTGCATACTTTCATGACCAACTGGGTAGTTAATAACTGAAGCATTCAGAAATGATCAAGCGGTTTATTGCGCTTTCATTTTCAGGACAGAATGATAATAACGTTCATTCAGGTGTGCAGACCTATGAAATCGTTTTCGGGATTTTAAATACAAACCCAGCGGAACATGCCCCATTTATTCAAGATTTCAGAGAAGGAAGACTTTTAATAACTTAACCCATAGGTGTCAAACTCAGGTCGTGGAGGGCCAATGCCCTGCATGTTTTACAAGTCTCCCTGTTGCAACACACCTGATTCAAATGATCAGATCATCAGCAAGCTCTGCGGAAGCCTGACATTGAACCTGATCATTTGAATCAGGTGTGTTGCAACAGGGAGACTTGGAAAACATGCAGGGCAGCAGCCTCCAGGACCTGAGTTTGACATAACCCTTTCAGCGTTTCACAGTTGCTTGATTGATTTTGCATCACCGGCCACGTTCGAGGGTACCTCTTTTGCTTGACTAAAAATGCAGTAAATATTAAGTGTCGAATGTATTAATGTACAGTATGTGTTAAAAAATATACAAAGCTGTGCTGGAGCAAGTGATCGTTCGCCTTTTAAGCTTCCAGACAGCCTTTGTTTCCCTGTGGAAAATGATTGCAACAGCGTTTAATTTATTTTGTTACGATTGTGACTTCATGGTAAAATTCTTTCTTTGTCTCTTTTCCTTTTCAAAAGCAACATGTAACACATCATTACAATAACTTTTGAAAAAACAACCAAAAGAGTTAGGAAGTTTGCATTTAAAATAAGAATACAAGAAAATGGACTAATTTGCTTTCATGAAAGATGTATTAGTTAAGGTCACATAGTTTAATTTTTAACCAGTCAATATAGTTAGCTAATTATTTTTGTTGTTGTTGTTTGATATTATGCACAACCAAAAAAATCTAACAAACATTTATGTATTTTCTCCTTCTCAGGTGATAAATCAGTTTTACTTATACCGCTTCTTTTCATCTTTAATTCTTTCTTTCTTTGCCTGCTGACTAGTTCATATTGATCAGTCGTTGCGTGAAATCACATACCAGATGAACATTTATATCAGCGGTGCTCTCCGTGTTGCCAAATTCGGTCAAGACTGATGTACTTTCAAAACGAGAAGTCTGTGTTTGCAGCAGGGCTCTTTTGTGTTTGCATACCGGAAATGCTGTACTACTTTTCTTGTAACAACAGTTCGCTTGACACTCGGGCCAGGAAGCGCCGCAAGTTAAAGCGAAAGGAAACGCGACCAAGAGAAGCAGAGGCTGAAAGAGAGGAGGAAGAAAGATGATGGCAGCTAAAATTGTTGCTCACAAGTGACCCACTTTTGACTGTAGATACACTTATAATAAGACCGGTTCCAGCATCCGAGGATTTTACACCGCAACGAAGATGTCGGCGTCGGCGTTATTTATCCTAGACCTGAAGGGAAAGGTAAGTTTTGAAGAAGCTCTAAACACCTGCTTCAACAATGTCAACAACAAAAACAAATTGTTAAGTTCTGCGTATTTCATGAATTGCAAAATTATATCAACTTTCTGTTTCTATTTAAAACTGACGTGTCAATAAGAAAGAACCTGTCGAACTGGTTTTACAAAACAGACAAGTTGTTCTTGTGCAGCCATGTACACTTTGCATTATATACCCTGTGTCCCTTTCCAAATGATGCAAAAACAAATCTTGCTTGATCATTCTCAATGGCCATTTTTTTATTGACACACATAATAATCGCTTCTTCAATGCCGAATTTCAAATTCATTTGTCTCGAGACCAATCTTATTTGACATTGCTTGTGAAGTGTGACCGCCTGAAAAAAAAAAAATCAAACTACACAAGACTTCGTGAGGGAAACCAGCACAATCGAATTGTGCAGAAGAGTCGTGTCAAAAGCTTTGCCTTGATGATGATAACAATGCCTCAATCTTATTGTTGGCCGGACTCTCAAGACAGATCAGGGATGATTTGAAATAACATTTTAATTGACATTCACCTTGGCTTTGAGACTTAAGATTTGTTTTAACCCAAAAACGACTTGAGCGATTTGAATCGATGTAATGGTGGCATGTGTGCCCAGTGGTAGGCATCGTACTAAAAATTGCCAGTCCATGATCTGTCAGCGGTCTGGGCCACCATCCCTCATTATCAGTCCGTCATTTTTTTTTAAGCCACACCAAACTGTAATCATCAATTGATCAGTCCGTCATGTTATTTTAACTGTGCTTCCATCATCGCTTCCGTCTGTAAATTTCACCAATCCATCTATCAGTCTGCCAGTAAGTAACTCCATCAGTCCAGCCCCAACCCCCCCCAAAAATATCATGGTCCAATAAATGGAAAAAAACAGTCTGACAGTGTGATAAAATGGAAAATGGAGTGCACTATATCAGTGTGGCAACTCGGAATGTAACAATATCCAAACCCCATAATACTATCACAATATTGTGGGAAAGCTGCCAATAATCTAGAAAAAAAACCTCATATTGTTAAAAAAAGGAAAAAAGCACAATACCGTAATTTCCGCACTATAAGCCGCACCTGAATATAAGCCGCACCCACTACATTTTTAGAGGAAAACCAATTTTGTACATACACAAGCCGCACCTGTGTATAAGCCGCATGTGCCCACATTAAAACATGTAAACATATTTACAAAGAAACACGGTACACAGAGATAATTTTCAAAGTTTCAATAATATAACTTAACAATAATAATAATATAACTTTCTTCCCAAACGGTGCCTGTGATGCGGCAGTAAAACTGTAGCAACATGCTAACAACACGCTAGCAACAGAATAGCAACAGGTCTGGTAAAAGAACATACCGGTACTTGTAAAAATCACGGTGAGCCGTCTTCATCTTCCTCCTGTGAACTGAAGCCATCGAAGTCACCGTCCTCAGTGTCGGAATTAAACAGTGTCATAAAGACCGGTCTTAATCTTACCTTTTCTACTCGAGCGCCCCTGGTGGCCGTTAGAAGAATTACATAAATAAGCCGCATTACTGTATAAGCCGCAGGGTTGAAAGTTTGGGAAAAAAGTAGCGGCTTATAGTCCGGAATTTACGGTAATGTGTTCTTGTATATTATAGCAGTGACAAAGAAATTCTCTCTTCTTGCATAACACATTCATAGTTTTATATGCAAATAAATACACAGACATGAAATAATAGACTCAAAAGGTACTGACATCGGATCAGTATTCACTTGAATAAACTAGCAGTAAAAAACAAAACAAAACAAAAATGTTACTTTCCATCTTTGCCTCGGGGCAAGTCAGTAAAGTCAGTATCATCCCCTTATAATCTCCCGACGCACGTCTTTTCATGACCACATCTCATTTTATTCTCTTCCTGCCCCTCACTGCCCGAGTGCCTGGGCTGTTGGCCTCATGCGGCTATCACCTGCCGTGAAAACTGAAATGTCAGGCTATTGGAATCAGCACAGCTTCATTTGTTCCCACTGTCTTCTGATTGCATTTCTAATGAGTGATTCTGTTCAAACCACAGCTTTGGAGTTTGGTCCAGGCCAAAGTTAGAAAATTAAACAAGGGTGCTCATATTTCATTTCGTGTTGCAATGCCATTATTATAACTGGACAAAAGGTTCTTTGTAAAGCCACAAATTTATTGGACCATGATTGAAAACTTATTGAAAATTATGGTTGGCGATTTACCGTATTTTCACGACCATTTGGCGCACCGTGTTGTTGGGCACGCCCACCCTTCACTCATTGGCAGACTTCCGCATGCCTGACGTCACTTACGCCCGCCTTTTCTCTATATAAACAGCGTGTTGGCCAGAAGCGCGCTCAGTCAGGCTTTGGAACTCGGCTCATACACTAGACTTTTAATGGCGCCTTATGGTCGTGAAAATACGGTACTTAAAAAGTGACTGCAATTCTTGTTTTACTATCTGAGATGTCACAATATGTTTCTAAAATGCATTTTGATGACTGTCTGCCAACAATGCTTGATTACCATATCTGCCCTGCTGTTCTGTTGGCTGGCGACCAGTTCAAGATTTCCACCCCCTCTTCCCAAAGTCATCTGGGATCGGCTCCAGATCACCTACGACCCTTGTAAGGAGAAGTTGTACAGAAAATAGATGGATGAGTGAATGGATGTCTGCCAACAAACCATCGATTACCCGAGCTGCTTATCCTCACGAGGGTCGCGGGCGTGCTCTTAGCCTATCCCAGCTGACTTTGAGCAGTAGGCAGGGTACACCCTGAACTGGTTACCAGGCAAGGCAAGGCACACATTGACGAACAACCATTCACACTCACAATCACACCTTGGGAAGATTTAGAGTCTCCAAATTAATCTACCAGGCCAAAATTAAAAAGTTGTTTGTTGCGGGTAACATACCCCTATACGCCAATGATGGGTCGGTCGGTCGGTAGATTTGTTTTTTTTTTTTTTTTTTTTTGGAACAAGGGACAACGAAAACGAAAACGAAAACGAAAGTTATTTTATTTGTGTCAGCAGTTGTAAAGAAAGTAGGCTAAATTTGTACCTTCAACTTGGTTTCTAAAATAAATTAGCCCCAAGAATAAATTAATTGATCGCATGCAAATTTTTGCCTGTTTACTTATACGAAAAACATGCCTACCGTTCATTGCACTTCCAGTCTTCCGTGGAATTTGTACCAGGCGAGTTCTGGCCTTGGTCATCAAAACATCAAACGCACTTCTACATGTAGTAGTCGTCTGTTGGGTTGCAGGACTCTCAGGAATCGTAATGTAGAACACAACATATTTGATAGAGCTTTCAAAACTTAAAGTTGTCGCCACTTGTTGATTGCTCTCGGGGTAAAACTTCTCCCCGTGCGTTGTCTGAGACACGCTGACTGTAACAGTTATACTGTCCAATGCTGCCGGGTCTTCATCGAACCCTATCTGTTGCCAAAGCCTGTGCGACCAAAATAAGTCCTCGAAAAGACTCGTCCAGGTTTTATTCTTGTCACACTCTTTCAGGATATTGCTTAGAAGTACGAGGTCTTCCCTTGGAGTCTTTTTCTTCACGGTGATGCAGAACACCACCGCCATTTTCCATTTCTTCCTGAGTGACCGAGTGTGCAAAGATCATTGCGCACGCAAGTGCCTGCACGTGTCGGGAATTTCCGGTATACATACGGAAACAACCGAACCTCAAAAATGGCGGGAATTTGAAAAAAAAAAAAATCTCGTCTTAAATTTACCGAAAAAAATTTTTGAGTCGGGCGGTTTTTATAGGGTCGGTCGGGTTACCCGCAACAAACAACTTTTTAATTTTGGCCCCATGAATGTGGGAGGAAACTGGAATACCTGGAGAAAAACCACACAGGCATGGGGAGAACATGCAAACTCAGAATCGAACGGCGGACCAATGCACTGTCAGGCGGGAGTATTAATCAGTTGATCACTAAGTTATAACACATTGAATAGGAATCAAATCAACATCAATCCAATATTTGGTGCATTCATTTGAATGGCAAGTAAAATATAGTCAATTCGAACTTGAATTTGCTCAGGGTGGGACAGCCGGTTCTTTTTCTCCCGGTCGTCTGCTCTCTCCCGCAATATTGTGCCAATCCCTTTTCCCCATCTTGAGTCTTTGTATAATTCCATCATTCAAATGACTTTTCTTCTGAATGTGTCACTGGAGGTAGTCCAGCTTCCATATTTATTATATAGCTTATTAGTCCATATTTTTCGCTCACAACTTTGGCTTTGCAAAACCTTTTGCAAAGCATACCTTTTTCTCACCCGAAAAAGAAAATATCTCACCCAGTTTCACTGCTTATTCTTCTATTTGCACATACTCTGACAGCCATTCCAACTTAAAAGAACCGCAGTTCATTCTTATTTTGGTTTGGGGAGTCGACGTATCACATTCACTGACGATAAGGTATTAGCATTAGCATCACTTATCACCGCCGCACTGTTATTGTTATGAAGCAGAAAACATGCGCAAGTACTGTCAATGCCGTACAGTAATTGGCTGCATAGCGCCATTGCATCGTATCGTGTGATTTGCTAGACACCTGTCACTCACTGAATTACACAGAGAGAACATTGGTGCCGTTGCATCTCCAATGTCAGGCGATAGACCGCACAGGCATACTCTATTGGATAATTTCCCACGGCACACCTGACAATATACCCTGTGCCGCGACACACTGCACAGGGTTTGACAAACACTGAAATACACGATAATGCAATGTCACATTTACCCACTGTGGGTAGCAGCACTCTGTCCAGCTCCATGACCCTTGCGTGACAGTTTCTGGGGGGAGTAAAGTTGACTGCGTGGGCTGACAATTCAAGGAAAGGTGGAGATTGGACGATTTTTCCACTGAAGTTGTGAAGGTGGTTCTGTTTGGCACCAACAGGTGGCTCTGTCGGGCTCCTCCTACAGAGCCATCTGTTGGTGCCAAACAGATCAATCGTGACAGAAGTAAGAACAAACGGTGTCTGCCTCATTTGCAAGTAGACCGCGGCTGTTCTGAAAGAGTTCAAACAAGACATGCGAAAACCGAGGTCATTTCAGTGAACGAAAGCAGCAATACATTGAAGCTGCTGGAATCCAGTTTAGTGTCACAGCAGCGCTTTTTCAGCAATTTCCTTTCTATGGATTCAAACCCCCCATAAAATTCCCCATCACTTCCAATTCTCACAGATCATTTTGCTTTACTCATTTCTACAGCTGATCATGGTTCATGTCAAATACATTTGAGTTTGTTTCACTTTTGCAATCAATTTGTCTGTCACATTCATTGTCTGATGATCAGATTAGGATGATCTACTATATCACAGGTGTCCAACTCAGGTCCTGGAGGGCCGCTGTCCTGCATGTTTTCCAAGTCTCCCTGTTGCAACACACCTGATTCAAATGATCAGGTTCAATGTCAGGCTTCCGCAGAGCTTGCTGATGAGCTGATCATTTGAATCAGGTGTGTTGCAACAGGACCTGAGTTGACCCCCCTGCCTTAGGTCTTAAGGCATAGGTGTCAAACTCCGGTCCTGGAGGGCCAATGCCCTGCATGTTTTGCAAGTCTCCCTGTTGCAACACACCTGATTCAAATGATCAGATCATCAGCAAGCTCTGAGGAAGCCTGACATTGAACCTGATCATTTGAATCAGGTGTGTTGCAACAGGGAGACTTGGAAAACATGCAAGGCATTGGCCCTCCAGGACCTGAGTTTGACACCTATGTACTATATAATGCTCAATTTAATAGAAGTCTGTCTCATTTAGACCTGCTCCGTCTTCATCTTTACGGGAGGGATTGTCAATTCTCGAGTGAGGTAGCCACAATCACACATTTACCGTAAATTCCGGACTATACGCCGCTACTTTTTTTCCCATACTTTCAACCCTGCGGCTTATTCAGTGATGCGGCCAATTTATGTAATTTTTCTAACGGCCGCCAGGGGGCGCTCGAGTAGAAAAGGTAAGATTAAGACTGGTGGAATATATGCGTCGAGGAAGACTGCAACTTCTTGTCTTGTGCATAAATTAAATAAGCGTGAACATACCCTCGTCATGGAAAATGCAAAAAGAAAGGCATATGACGCATTGCTATTCTGTTGCTAGCGTGTTGTTACCATGTTGCTAGCGTTTTACTGCCGCCTCACAGGCACCGTTTGGGAAGAAAGTTATATTATTATTTTTGTTAAGTTATATTTTCAAAACTTTAAAAACTCTATGTACCGTCTTTCTTTGTAAATATGTTTACATGTTTTAATTTGGTCACATGTGGCTTATATACAGGTGCGGCTTGTGTATGTACAAAATTGGTTTTCCCCTAAAAATGTAGTTGGTGCGGCTTATAATCAGGTGCGCTCTATAGTGCGGAAATTACGGTATATGAATATGATGGATTTTGAAACTCTAAATATGAATATTTTGTTGTCTTATAAATCCATTTGCCTGTTTGGAGTGAATGTACAATCCGGATGCCCAGTGCCACCATCGTGTCTCTTCAAGGACTGCCCTGGGAATCTAATTTCTGGGTTTGGGGACGACGCTTATGATTGATGGTGGAGAGATTAAGTGTGGGCTGTGATGTGTTGGTCATGTCCAGTACAGTATAAATTGTAATAGTGGGAGCAATACAATTGTCATAACTTGCGTCGTTTACATTTAAAAACAGTTCATATGTTAACATTTGTTATGTGTAAGCACCGTGAAGCTGGAGTGCAGGGTTACCTCAACCAGAAGCTGTAAATATTTCATGTCACCATTGTGCTTCTCTGACAGTGTCCTTTGCCTCGATCTTCTTTCCTGTGATGCATCCAGGTCTTGATCTGCCGTAACTACATGGGAAACATGGATATGAATGAGATTGACCACTTCATGCCATTCCTAATTAAGCGGGAAGAAGAGGCAGAGATGACTCCACTCATCACCCACGGCTCCTCACACTTTCTTTGGATCAAACATAACAACCTTTACTGTATCCGAGTGTTCTTTGTGGTTTTGCAATGTGTCTCCATTTTTATTTTTTTTTTTTTTTTTAAATGGGGAAAATACTGTTAAGAAATGCTCCTAGCTAGCATCTGGGCCTCATTTTAGTTTCACCACATATTGCAGCAGCTGCAAAAAAATAGCATCACAACACCATTCTGTGTTATTATAATAATAATAATAATAATAATAATAATACATTTTATTTAAAAGCGCCTTTAAAAAAAAAAACAATGTCTCAGTGATAAACTGCAAGGTGCATGTTTTTGAACATTCAAACCAGCATTACATATTCTTCATATATAATGGAATTTTGGTTGTAAGTGATATTCCCAATCAGACTACTGAGCCAATGTACTTCCCCGTGGCCATGTCCTCATTTGCTGTATGTGTCAAATCCATTCAGCCATCCATATTCTGCGTTTTTCTCTACAAGTGCAACGATTTCTTAACAGGTCTTTTTTCCAGTGGTGGCCATGACCAAAAAGAATGCCAACGCTGCTCTGCTGTATTCCTTCCTTTATAAAATTGTCCAGGTGTGTATATTTTTGTCTGACTATCATCCTTTTGGTTAATGCGGCCTTTGTCGACAATTTGTCATTGAGCATCTCAGTCAGACTGATTCTATTATTTCTTCAGTACGGCTGTCTAACATTTTGTTTGATGTCCCATTGGATAACAATACATTCAGTAGCTTGGTGTTTGTTCGCATCAAAACAATAAATTATTCAAGCAGAGTGGGCTTTCTTTGAATGCCTTTTGGATATGTATTTCATGACCACTTTGGAGGAGAAAAAAAACTTGCAATGCATTCATAAATGTTTCAAGAAATCTCCCCTGAATACATCATCTTGATCAAAATACCTTTTCGGCAGTGTATGGTACTTCAAATGTGTGTTTATTAATTCAGCAAATATTGTATCGCTCAAACATGTTTCGATTTTAGCCGGGTTTCTTTTCTTTTGGAGTACTCTCAGGATACTGTGTTCCCTACTAAGAAGTTAGTAATGAAGTATAAATAACACTGTTACTGCTACTTACAATTAATAACCTCCCTGTCTGTCCCTCTTCCCCGTCTCTCAGTAGTTGTAAACTAGATGCTTTCATTTATAATCTGTAACTATTTGATGATGATTTTGTTCAGGATAATTAGAATGCGATTGGCTGGCAACCGGTTCAGGGTGTGCCCCGGCTACTAGCCAAAGACATTTGGGATAAGGTCCAGCTTGCCCGCGATCCTCATGAGGATAGAAAATGGATGGATGGATAATGAGAATGTGTAGGAGGAGACCATGTTTAGGCCCAGAGCGAATTCTCCAGGAAGCATTTTGTCATCACCGTAATTTCCGCCCTATAGAGCGCACCTGATTATAAGCCGCACCCACTGCATTTTTAAAGGAAAACCAATTTTGTACATACACAAGCCGCACCTGTATATAAGCCGCACGTGCCCACATTAAAACATGTCAACATATTTACAAAGAAAGAGAGAGTTTTCAAAGTTTGAATAATATAACTTTACAATAATAATAATATAACTTTCTTCCCAACGCGGCAGTAAAACGGTAGCAACATGCTAACAACACGCTAGCAACAGAATAGCAACACAGTATAACAGGTCTGGTAAAAGAACATACCGGTACTTGTAAAAATCATGGTGAGCCGTCGTTAATGCCAAGTTTACGTGCAGCAGCTCTGTTTCCTTCTTTATCGGACAGCTCGATTGCTTTTAGTTTGAAAGCTGCGTCATATGCCTTTCTTTTTGCATTTTCCATGATGAGGGTATGTTCACGCTAATTTAATTGATGCACAAGACAAGAAGTTGCAGTCTTCCTCGACACATATATTCCACCGGTCTTAATCTTACCTTTTCTACTCGAGCGCCCCTGGCGGCCGTTAGAAAAATTACACAAATTGGCCGCATCTCTGTATAAGCCGCAGGGTTGAAAGTTTGGGAAAAAAGTAGCGGCTTATAGTCCGGAATTTACGGTATTTACTGTAATGACTAATTACTCTTTGAATTTCAACGTTTGTGAAGCATATAAACTGGATGCTTGAAAAAAAAACAAACAATTTTGATCATGAATAACTAAAAGGAGCAAACACATTTGAGGAAGGTTTAGTTGGTTATCCCTATTCAGATATTCGGCATTGTAACATGGAGTACATCACTTGAGATATGCATATCTTAAGTTTTTAGCATAACATGTTGAAATAGAAATGTGTACAGTTACTTTTAGCATTTTTTTTTGTAGGGAAACTGACTTCTTTTATATCGATCGGTGTAGGTGTTTCAGGAGTACTTTAAGGAGCTGGAGGAGGAGAGTATTCGTGACAACTTTGTGACAGTGTATGAGCTGATGGACGAAGTCATGGATTTTGGATTCCCGCAAACAACTGACAGCAAGATTCTCCAAGAGTAAGAAACTGTATTTTAATCACGGTACCGTTTTTTTGGAGTGGAAATATGCATTCTGAAGTTAAATGTGACAAAATCTTGTCTGCTCTCTTGTATTTTCAGCTGTTTATTGTAAATCCCACCCTACTTTTTTTATGTAAGACAATAATATTAATTGATTCGGTTGTAATTTCCTGAGTTGTGTCTCATCTGTGTGATTCTATTGAGCTCCCCTAATTCTCTTCAGCCTTTTGGTGCTCATTGTTTTGTGAATGCTGCTTTCCCAGGCGTGTCCTTTTTTGCCTTTGTTTCAACGTCCTGTGCATGTTGTTGTGCATGTTTTATTAGTAATCTCAGGCAGGGGGGAAAAAAAGGGACTTATGTGGATCCCGCCTTTGTTTGTGCTGCTTGTCTGCATTTGAGTACACCACATGACACAGTCGGCGAAACAGTTGGTTCTCTTTAATTAAAGGAAAAAAAACAACAACAATAGCCACTTGAATAGCTTGACATTGATAAAAGCAATAATGCACACAAAGCTTCTGTGTGGATTTATTAGAAGGACATAAATCAAAACTGTCGTTTTGAAGTCATATCAGCTCTAAATTTAACCGCGGAGTAAGGCAAAAGTGGCATTCAAGGAAACGTACCTGCGGTACGGTATGTGGCATTGCATCGAGGAAATCACCAAATACCAAAGCAGCCACAAACGCCAGTCATTCTTTTGCTGCAAAGTTGGCCATTTTAGACCCTTTTCGGAAACAAACAGACAAAGAATGTAGTGGCCCTCTGGCCCCTGCAGACAGCAGAAGCATTGCGGTATTTCAACTATATCACCCAGCCCGACTAATCAATCAATTTGATATAGGCCTATGTCAACTTTTATTGATTGATAGAAAGCCCACATTGTTTCGGTATTTCTTATCAATAACATTTAATGCATCAACGGATTTTTTTCTGTTTGAGACTCGTAGGTTCCTTTTTATAATCTTATTCGTTTGAACCACAAAGGCGGAGTCCACTAGAAACAATAATACAAGGATTTTTTTTTCACTTGCCTGTTACATGACACGTGTAATCCAAGTGATCAGCCGTTTTCACTTAGAGCCTAACACACATGCACACTGACACAATTAATCCGGTTCCACATTTTGCGCTCGCCATCGCTGCTAGTTAAATTATATGTCCGCTAACGTGGCAAAGTATACCATCAGATTTGGATATTCCAGCCATCCATTATCCAAGCCACTTATCCAAAGCAAATCCAAGGTCACTGGAGCCTATCCTAGCCGTCTTCGGGCAGTAGGCGGGGTACACCCTGAACTGGTTGCCAGCCAATCGCAGGGCACACTTGGACAAACAAACAACATTCACAGTCACAACTTGAAACAATTTAGTATGTTTTTGGAATGTGGGAGCAAACCGGAGTACCCGGAGAAAAGCCACGCAGCCATGGGGAGAACACGAATGCTCCACACAGGTAGGCCGTGGCCGGATTTCAACCCACGACCTCTGCACTGTGAGGCGGATGCGCTAACCAGTCGGCCTCCATGCCGCCCGGAGTTGCATAGTTACATATTCAATTTATTCAGAAACGATTTACCATGATGCGTATTACTGTACATGAACTTCTGCCTTGTGCACGCAGTCAGAGTTGAAGCGCTTTTGTTATATTATCCACCCCCACATCCCATGTACCATCCAGACCATTAAAACTCGCACCTGCACGAGTGCATGACCGGAGGACATTTTTACAAGCCCACACGGATAAGTTTGGAGCATTTGCGAGCATTAATGGTGCAGTCTCAAGCACTGTACTGGAAAATCATGTTCTGGTCTGCTCCCGTGGACTTAAACTATACCAACCAAATCCTATGATTAAAGTTAATGTTGACTCCCATCCCAGGGCGATCCTCTGGCATGGTCGATAATGTGCACAATCACATCAATATGTGTTTTATATTGAGAGGGAAGAAATGTCATCTGTGCTATATGTAACACATACGTACAGCACATTTGACAATAAAGTGGTATTCAATTCAATTCAATATGTGAAGTACTAGTTATGAGCGCTACAGTTCAGAATTCATGGAACTATCAGCAATTTTACTTCGTCACACCCAAGTCACAGTAACAATTTTATTTGAACAAAGCGCAGCTTAAATTTAATGTAACAGTTAAATAAGACACACGTTCCTTGAAGTGTGGCTCATCCAAATGTGTAACTTAGATACGATATTCAGAGGAAATTTGACAGAAAATAGAGTGTTTGAGCTTCAGAGGGTCTGTTGATTATTTTTCATCATGTGACCTACTGTATAACGAATGACTTAAGCTACAGCAAATAATGGAGTTTTTATCTAGGGACTGAAATGAACTGAGTCACACAGGCAGTGACTGTGCCACTCAAGCAAGCTGTGTTTATACTCTTAACAGTGTTGTTTCTGTTTTCCCTTGCTCAGAGAGGCAGTTCTGTCCCACTGTTGAATTAGTATTTTCGCCACAGTTAGCCTACGGTACGAGCAACGTGTTTCACTATCAATTCACAGGGAACCCCTCCACCACCACCCCAAACATTGCCCGGGCAATTTCTAGCAGTTGTTTCAAGGTTGGAGTTGTGGTGTCTTCTACATACATTTTTGTATCAGACGATACTTTAATGATATGCTGTAGGGCGAATGAAAAATTCAGACATGAACTGTGGCGGTACTTAAGTCTAATACCAGCCATAAAATGCATAACAAAGAAGAAAAAAAAAACATATACCGTAATTTCCACACTATAGAGCGCACCTGATTATAAGCCGCACCCACTACATTTTTAGAGGAAAACCAATTTTGTACATACACAAGCCGCACCTGTATATTAGCCGCATGTGCCCACATTAAAACATGTCAACATATTTACAAAGAAAGACGGGACACAGAGAGAGTTTTCAAAGTTTTAATAATATAACTTAACAATAATAATAATAATAATATAATTTTCTTCCCAAATGGTGCCTGTGATGCATCCGTCTTAAAAAACAAACGTCTTAAGTCTTAAGACGTTTGTTTTTTTACTCATTTTTCTAGCTCTTGGGTTTCATTTTAGCGCTAACCTACCACGGGACCGAGAGCGCGCCTTAACCTGCGTCAAGTGCTGTCGTACTGTAGACTGATGGAACAGCGAATCGGGTAATTTTTCAAAATAAAACATCTTTCAGATTCCGAAATGAATAAAATGGAAATAATCTAAGTTATTCATTTATTCTGTGCGGCCCGGTACCAACTCACCCATGGACCGATATCGATCCGAGGCCCGGAGGTTGGGGACCACTCAGGGCCTCCTGACTGATGTCTCCGCAACTAATCGCTGTTCAGCTTGCCAATTTCTAAAAACTGCAAAATCTGTTTGTTCAGTTCAGTTGTTTTTGGCTGCATCGCTCGGTGTGCGTCTTACATTTCTTTCTAGAACATGAGTTTCCCTCATTTCGCAGTTAATTTATTCAGACTCAGCCCCCCTATTCCTTCTCTTGTGCATACAAATATATCAGCACAAACAACCCCTGTCTGCAGTATACTTTACAGTTCCTGACCTTTTCATGCACCGTCTCGAAGAAGAAACCCCCACATC
This sequence comes from Hippocampus mohnikei, assembly GCA_026261675.1. Classification (NCBI taxonomy): domain Eukaryota; kingdom Metazoa; phylum Chordata; class Actinopteri; order Syngnathiformes; family Syngnathidae; genus Hippocampus; species Hippocampus mohnikei. Next base: position 17,019,831 of record JAKGUB010000332.1, on the reverse strand, counting down.
ATTTCCCTTACATCATAACATCATCATATGTGGTGACAGTAAATACGTGCAGGTGTGTGACGGATGTGCATGTGAACATTGATCCGTGTGTCTCAGCTTGTTATGTTCATCTGTCAGTAGACTGCCAAGCCCATTGAGAGATCTTCATTAGCATTTCTAAACAACGTTTGGGAACAAACGCAACAAAACCGCTTCCCCAAACAGGCTTGTTCACTGTATGCCTTTGATCTCTCAGAACCCCGAAAGTTTCGTTGGCGTCAACACACAAGCAAAATGTCCATGTTGGACGAACTGAACCAAAAGACACAGAAACTAGTTTTTGGAACAACCGCTTCCAGTAAATGATGGCGTGATTCTGGTGAGGGAGAGCGAGAGGTGGAAGACAAAGCGACAAAAGTGGAAAGAGACACACCAAGGTTTGACTTGGTGTGGTTAAATCTTTATAGAATAACAGATTTGGAGGCATTTCATCTGAATTATGCAGTCAGTTATGGACAGTCAGGGCCAGAAAGACATCCTGTGCTCAACTCACTATCAGAAGCATTGACCTGCTTTACATCTTCAATCGTAATATTTGATACATTAAATTGTATACATTTATTCAGAGCAATTTATTGTGATTATTTTTAGCATTCTTTTGCACTGCTTCCAGTACATACGTGTCGGATTTCTTTCTTTTTTTACATTTTTTTTTAATCATCAGATTTCATCACCCCTCCGTGAGCCGTCACCTTACCGTGGTGGAGGGGTTTGTGCGTCCCAATGATCCTAGGAGCTAAGTTGCCTGGGGCTTTATGCCCCTGTCAGGGTCACCCATGGCAAACAGGTCTTAGGTGAGGGACCAGACAAAGCACGGCTCACAAACCCTTATGATGGACAAAATAAATGGAACCCAGTTTCCCTTGCCCGGACGTGGGTCACGGGGCCTCCCTCTGGGAGCCAGGCCTGGGGGTGGGCGGCGTTGGCGTGCGCCTGGTGGCCGGGCCTGCACCCATGGGGCCCGGCCGGGCTCAGCCCGAAGAGGCAACGTGGGTCCCCCTTCTCATGGGCTCACCACCCATGGGAGGGCCAAAGGGTCGGGTGCGATGTGAGCTGGGCGGCAGCCAGGCGGGGACCCTGGCGGTCCGATCCTCGGCTGCAGAAGCTAGCTCTGGGGACATGGAATGTCACCTCTCTTACAGGGAAGGAGCCCGAGCTGGTGTGTGAGGTTGAAAAGTTCCGACTGGATATAGTCGGACTTACCTCCACACACAGCCTGGGTTCTGGTACCAGCTCTCTCGAGAGGGGTTGGACTCTATTCCACTCTGGAGTTGCCCACGGTGAGAGGCGCAGAGCAGGCGTGGGCATACTTATTGCCCCCCGGCTCAGTGCCTGTACATTGGGGTTCACACCGGTAGACGAGAGGGTAGCCTCCCTCCGCCTTCGGGTGGGGGGACGGGTCCTGACTGTTGTTTGTGCATACGCACCCAACAGCAGTTCAGCGTACCCACCCTTTTGGAGTCCTTGGAGGGTGTGCTAGAGAGTACTCCTGCTGGGGACTCCCTCGTTCTGCTGGGGACTTCAATGCTCATGTGGGCAGCGACAGTGAGACCTGGAGGGCGTGATTGGGAGGAACGGCCCCCCCGATCAGAACTCGAGTGGTGTTTTGTTATTGGACTTCTGTGCTCGTCACGGATTGTCCATAACGAACACCTTGTTCAAACATAAGGGTGTCCATATGTGCACTTGGCACCAGGACACCCTTGGCCGCAGTTCGATGATTGACTTTGTGGTTGTATCGTCGGATTTGCGGCCGCATGTTTTGGACACTCGGGTGAAGAGAGGGGCGGAGCTGTCAACTGATCACCACCTGGTGGTGAGTGGGCTCGATGGTGGGGAAGATGCCGGTCCGTCCTGGCAGACCCAAACGTATTGTGAGGTTTGTTGGGAGCGTCTGGCGGAATCCCTGTCAGAAGGAGTTTCAACTCCCACCTCCGACAGAGCTTTTCCCATGTTCCGGGGAGGCGGGGACATTGAGTCGAATGGACCACGTTCCGTGCCTCTATTGTTGAGGCGGCCAATCTGAGTTGTGGCCGTAAGGTAGTTGGTGCCTGTCGTGGCGGCAATCCCGTACTCGCTGGTGGACACCAGCAGTAAGGGATGCCGTCAAGCTGAAGAAGGAGTCCTATCGGGCCTTTATGGCCTGTGGGACCCCAGAGGCAGCTGACGGTATCGACTGGCCAAGCGGAATGCGGCCGGTGGTCGCCGAGGCAAAACTTCGGACGTGGGAGGAGTTCGGTGAGGCCATGGAAGCCGACTTCGGACGGCTTCGAGAAATTCTGGTCCACCATCCGACGTCTCAGGAGGAAACAGTGCACCACTAACACTGTGTACAGTGGGGATGGGGCGCTGTTGACCTCGACTTCGGGACGTTGTGAGCCAGTGGGCGGAGTACTTCGAAGACCTCCTCAACTCCACCAACACGCCTTCCTTGGAGGAAGCAGAGTCTGGGGACTCTGAAGTGGGCTCTCCTATCTCTGTGGTCGAAGTCACCGATGTGGTTAAAAAGCTCCTCGGTGGCAGGGCCCCAGGGTGGACGAGATCCGCCCGGAGTTCCTCAAGGCTCTGGATGTTGTGGGGCTGTCCTGGTTGACACGCCTCTGCAACGTCGCGTGGTCAGCGGGGAGAGTGCCTCTGGATTGGCAGACCGGGTGGTGGTCCCTCTTTTTAAAAGGGGACCGGAGGGTGTGTTCCAACTACAGAGGGATCACACTCCTCAGCCTCCCTGGTAAGGTCTATTCAGGGGTGCTGGAGAGGAGGGTCCGTCAGGAAGTCGAGCCTCGGATTGAGGAGGAGCAGTGTGGTTTTCGTCCCGGCCGTGGAACAGTGGACCAGCTCTACACCCTTAGCAGGGTCCTCGAGGGTATGTGGGAATTCGCCCAACCGGTCTACATGTGTTTTGTGGACTTGGAGAAGGCGTTTGACCGTGTCCCTCGGGAGTTCTGTGGGGTGCTTCGGGAGTATGGGGTACCGAGCCCCTGATACGGGCTGTCCGGTCCCTATACTGCCGATGTCAGAGCTTAGTTCGCATTGCCGGCAATAAGTCGGAATCGTTTCCAGTGAGGGTTGGACTCCGCCAAGGCTGCCCTTTGTCGCCGATTCTGTTCATCACCTTTATGGACAGAATTTCTAGGCGCAGCCGAAGCGTTGAGGGGTCCGTTTTGGTGGCCTCAGTATTGCATCTCTGCTTTTTGCAGATGATGTGGTACTGCTGGCTCCTTCAAGCGGGTCTCTCCAGCTCTCACTGGAGCGTTCGCAGCCGAGTGTGAAGCGGTTGGGATGAGGATCAGCACCTCCAAATCTGAAACCATGGTCCTCAGTCGGAAAAGGGTGGAGTGCCCTCTCGGGTCGGGGAGGAGATCTTGCCCCAAGTGGAGGAGTTTAAGTATCTTGGGGTCTTGTTCACGAGTGAGGGCAGAAGGGAGCGAGAGATCGACAGGCGGATCGGTGCAGCGTCTGCTGTGATGCGGACGCTGTATCGGTCTGTCGTGGTAAAGAAGGAGCTGAGCCAAAGGCGAAGCTCTCAATTTACCGGTCGATCTATGTTCCAGCCCTCATCTATGGTCACGAGCTATGGGTCGTGACCGAAAGAACGAGATCCCGGATACAAGCGGCGAAATGAGTTTTCTCCGCAGGGTGTCCGGGCTCTCCCTTAGAGATAAGGTGAGAAGCTCGGTCATCCGGGAGGGGCTCAAAGTAGAGCCGCTTCTCCTCCACATCGAGAGAGCCAGATGAGGTGGCTGGGGCATCTGATTCGGATGCCCCTGAGCGCCTCCTAGTGAGGTGTTCGGGCATGTCCCACGGAAGAGACCCGAGGACGACCCAGGACACGCTGGAAAGACTATGTCACGCAGCTGGCCTGGGAACGCCTCGGATCCCCGGGAGAGCTGGAAGAAGTAGCTGGGAGAGGAAGTCTGGGCTTCCCTGCTTGCTGCTGCCCCCGCGACCCGGCCCCGGATAAGCGGTAGAAGATGGATGGATGGATGGATAGATTTCATCATTTCTGTGCCGCCATGTCAATCTGATCTGCCTACGGATTTAAGAATCAGTTGTGCTGGTGATGTAGTTTACAGGTCCTCTCTGGTGGTCTGAATATTATTTTTGTATTTACTTATTTTATATTTATGGACCTAAAAAAGAAATAAATAAATAAATAAATAAATAAATAAATAAATAAAACCCAAACAAACAAAGAAATGACAACTCTGTACACAGAGCAAGCAACTGGTTACTGCACATCCTCTTGTTAAATTATTCAATTAAACTGCTTAAAAATTCAAAGGGGTTCCTGGTTGCCCCAAATAATGTTTTTAATTAAAATAAGATCTTTATTTATTGGTCTGCCATTGGGATTTTTGTTTATGTCACTTGATTTTAGTTAATGAAACAAATGCATGAAATGCAACAACAATGGTTTAATGCTAATCACCACACTGCATTTAATTACACCAGTAATCTGCATACAATTCAAATTAGTTTGAGTCGAAATAATATTAACATACATTAATAGATAGCTTCTTGATATTCTAATGCATGTTGCAATGAAAATAGATGTGAGTAGAATAGTTATACAATAGAATTGCTGTTTTTAATTCACCTCATATTAAGCCTTGTTTGTTAATGTGGAAAACAAATGCCATTGGTCCCCAAGAAGAGATTACAATGTTGTGACAGGTTTCTGTGCTGGATTATTGACTGATTACAAACCAGCATCATAGACTTTCTTTTGTTTCTTTTAGGTACATTACCCAGGAGGGTCATAAACTCGAGATTGGGGCTGTTCGACCTCCTGCCACTGTCACCAATGCTGTGTCTTGGAGGTCAGAGGGCATCAAGTACAGGAAGAATGAGGTCTTTATGGATGTCATTGAGTCAGTAAATCTTTTGGTGAGGACACACTTTTTTTATGTTCTGAAAATGTCCTTTGTGATGAAAAAAAAGAATTTAAATTTGAAGAATTCTCTGGAAACCCTCTGGTCATGTCGATACAGTAGTAGCACAACCACAATTGTACCACAAAATGAAAGTCATTAACTTCAATTGAACACAAAATTAGTCAAAGAACAGTTGAACTTTCTTCACTGTCAAATTATCTAGCTATAGCTAGCTTCTGTAGCTATCAGAATCAGAATCAGAATCATCTTTATTGGCCAAGTATGTAGAACACACAAGGAATTTGTCTACGGATAAGAGGGCCCACGGTCGGCTTTTGAGAAAAAGTAATGCTTTTAGGTGCGCCTTATACTGCGGAAAATACAGTACTTGTTTGTCTGTGTGTGCCCCACAATTGGTTGGCGCCCCAGGATTGGTTGGCGCCCAGTTCAGACTGTATTTGAATTTGTCACTTCAGTAACAAAAGGAATTGACTCCCCTCAGATATATTATTTTTGAATACACTGGCGAGTCTCCTCCAGTTTATCACAGTAAAATGGAAAAGGTGTTGTCTGTAAAAATCATAAAACATGCTTTTCGTATTTGGTGGTTTTAACAAACATTTTTTTGTCTTTTCTCCATTTTTGTTTGTTATGAAATATTCTGTTGTCGCCGTGTGAATGAAACTTTTTTTTAACTAATGTATAATTCCTTATCTGTTTTTTCTTACAGGTGAATGCCACTGGCAATGTCCTGCGAAGTGAAATAGTGGGCTGCATTAAGCTTAAAGTAATCCTTTCAGGGATGCCTGAACTCAGACTGGGCCTCAATGATAAAGTGCTGTTTGAAATTACAGGCAGTAAGTAACAGTGCATAAGTGTCACTCTCTTCGGGCATTTGTCCATGTAGACGGATGTATTAGGTCAGTAGTACTGAATGGTTGTCAACCAGAATCTTCAGTAGTTTGTCTTCGCATTAGGTCAGTGGTCCCCAACTACCGGTCCATAGACCAGTACTGGGCCACGGCAAAGTTTGCACATCCTGCCAATGTAAACATTAGCAGTTAGGGCGCTAATAACGAGCAAGTAGCCACCGCGTGAAAGCAGCAATCAATCGGGTCAAATTTTGATCAATCACAATTGCAAGGAGCAATGATGCTAACGCCGTATGTACGATTATAACTTTAAAATGATTATGTTTCCCTTATAAGCCGTATAAATTATTCCTGATTGGTCTTTTATTTTATAGTTCATTGAGTTATTTTATTTTATTCTACATTTGTTGAACAGTATAATAAGTGTTTGAAATGAATGAAAAAGAACATCTATGTTCATGAAATCATTCATTTTCCGATCGGCTTATACTCACACGGGTTGCGGCGGGGTGCTGGAGCCTATCCCAGCCGTCTTCGGGCAGTAGGCGCAGGGACACCCTGAACCGGTTGCCAGCCAATTGCAGGGCACACAGGGACGAACAACCATCCGCGCTCACACGCACACCTAGGGACAATTTCGAGAGATCAATAAGCCTGCCATGCATGTTTTTGGAATGTGGGAGGAAACCGAAGTACCCGGAGAAAACCCACACCGCCCCGGGAGAACATGCAAACTCCACACATGGAGGCCGGAGCTGGAATTGAACTTTGCACTGTGAGGTCGACATGCTAACAACTGGACCACCAGGCCGCCCATGAAACTTTAAAATACTCTATATTTATATTTGTTGTCAGTACCAGTGCTTTAAAAGTGGTGATTTAAAAGCAATGAAGAAAATGGTTGGCAGTCCACAGACAGCATGTACTTGTCTCAACTGGTCAGTGACACAAAAAAGGTTGGGGACCACTGCTTTACGTAATGGATGATGTCAGTGTAAATGCTGCCGGACATTGGAATTACTTAAAGTACTCTGGAGTAGTTCTGGAATTCTGGCCTTTTTAAACCTTGTGTAGGTGTTCGACCAACCACCTGGCATCCGCCCTGCAAAAAGTTAAAGGTCTGGATCACCACGATGAACTGCCTCCTCCACTGTGTTTTGCAATAGACTAGATGTCTAAAAAGAAATGAATGAATAAATAATTGGAAAAAAAGATGATCAAATAGAAACACTGACAATATATAACAAGCAGAATGTTGATGCAAATTGAGGAGTGTTGCAGAGCCTATTCACAATTTCCATCATTTAACACTGCCCCCTTCTGGATAAGATCTGCAAAGACAGGAAGCTGAGTCATTTAATTCCTTTGTTGAAATACCGTACTTGCACTTATAGTACACAAGAGTCAAATGAGTACTGTTGTTCACAGTTATTTATGTTTTAGATTTATGATAACAATAATAATAATAATAATAATAATTTCTCAACAATTTCATCCTGCTGCGTTTGACTCAATATATTTTACGGGACAAGAGTAAATATATGGTATATAATTAACCCCAACCGCTAACGGTCAACTATCCTTAGAAAACACAGTGATTTGTTTCATTGTAGTTTTTTTCTGGCTACTTTGATGCGTTTCATGTGTCTGTATTGAAAACATGAGACCAGCTGAGAATAAAGCAGAACCACGAGGGACACTGTCCCTGAGCTAACGCACAGATGCACATGTACAGACTTGTGTCTTGTTATTGCCCCGCAGGTCCTAGCAGTGACAGTGTCTCAAATGACCTTTACTTTTTAGCTTTGCCAGAATACTTAATGCCTTTGTGAGTTACTAACAGGCAGATCGAATGGAACAGAGAAAGAGAGAATTGGTTTATATACGTGTAGCCCTGGTTGGTATTCATTAAAAGAGCAGCTCCAAATCCTTCACTCCTCAGGTGGCATTGCATGCAAAAAAAATAAATACTGTAGGGGGGTTAACTGAAGGCCCACACTTGTTTCCGCAATTTTCCGCGACTCAGCACCCACCATCAACTACAGCCGGCCCGTAGAGGAGCATTGGGCTTAATTCTCCATCTGAATAAGAGCAGAGGTCACTTTTTAACAGCTTTTTGCATTTTACCAATCTACTCATCGGAATCAATGTCTGTAAAAGATAACAAAATCTCCTGAGGTTTGTCTCTGTAAACCTTTTCATGTTAAGAGATTGATTGATCAGCATGGAATGGAACATTCTATTTGTCACTTTTGGTTTGAAATTGGGGCGGCCCAGTAGTCCAGTGGTTCGCACGTCGGATTCACAGTGCAGAGGTACCAGGTTCGATTCCAGCTCCGGCCTCCCTGTGTGGAGTTTGCATGTTCTCCCGGGCTTGCGTGGGTTTTCTCCGGGTGCTCCGGTTTACAAAGACATGCATGGCAGGCTGATTGAGCACTCTAAATTGTCCCTAGGTATGAGTGTGGGCGTCGGTGGTTGTTCGTCTCTGTGTGCTCTGCGATTGGCTGGCAACTGATTCAGGGTGTCCCCCGCCTACAGCCCGGAGACAGCTGGGATGGGCTCCAGCACCCCCCGCGACCCTCGTGAGGATCAAGCGGCTCGGAAGATGAATGAATGGTTTGAAATTGCTGTCTGTCTAATTAGTTTACACAGTGGTAATTACAACTTGAAGAACATAAGGCAAGTCATATAAAAATATTTTCATTACAATTACATGTCAGTACAATTCATGACTGTGAGAATTATCCACTAAAAATCAAATGAATTAGTTTTTATGTTGCTTTTATTTTTTATTCTTGTCTTTTTTTCAAATAACACAACAGGTGTCAAACTCAAGGCCCGGGCGGTAGATCCGGCCCGCCACCTCATTTTGTGGGGCCCGCAAAAGCAAGCCAAACATGTCAACTTCCATGATGCTAGCTAAAATCTGTACCAGAATTGAATTAAAATTCTCATCTGTAATAAATAAGAAGGATATTGTAAGCATTTTCTTGTAACCAAACCCGTCATGACATGTAACTTCAACAAAAGTGGAGTAAACCGTTATTCTTGACTTCTTTATATGGTTTCAGTCATAATGACCCTCCAAGGGAAACGGTACCGTATTTTCCACACTAAAAGGTGCACTGGATTATGAGGCGCACCTTCAACGAATGGCCTATTTTGTAATTGTTTTCATATATTGGACGCACCGCATTATAGGACGCAATCTACAATGCATCCACTAGATGGAGCTATGATCAAGGAAATGCCAACAGAACACTACACCCTAATTTATATAGCGACGATCAGATGTCAGTAAAACTGATTTAATAAAGCAACGACACAGTTCACTTAACCAACAGCAAGTTATAACATTGACTCATTAACGTTGAACTCGCTTGCCGCTGCTCTATATCCGTGTTCAACTGCGAAATTGATCACCTGAAATTTGAACTCTGCGTTGTAAGCATGTCTCTCGCAAGGCGCCATTTTGGGGTTGCCATATTACCGTAATGACCAAACACAAGGCACATCGTATTTTAAGGCACGCTGTGAGCTTTTAAGAAAATGGAAGGCTTTTCGGTGCGCCTTTTAGTGCGGAAAATACAGTAACTAAAATGCGTGTGTGTGTGTGTGTGTGTGTGTGTGTGTGTGTGTGTGTGTGTGTGTGTGTGCATGCAAGAGAAGTAAGAGATATGGGTGTAAATGGTGTCTTGATTGCCTTGACCTTTTTTAAAGCACAAGTCTCACTGTTCTGTTTGTTATATGCATCGTTTGTGTTGTGTGTGTCTCAGGAAACAAGAGTAAAACTGTGGAGCTCGAGGACGTCAAGTTTCATCAGTGTGTCCGTCTGTCGCGCTTCCAGAATGACCGCACAATTTCTTTCATTCCCCCGGATGGCGAGAGCGAGCTCATGTCTTACCGTCTCAACACAATGGTGAGCTGGGCTCACGCAAATAAACGGACACACGGCTTTATTTCCACATTAATATAGACAGAAATTAATTTGATTGAATATACTTTTTGACATTTTAGGGGAAGCTGAGCTTCCCTTGCAGTCTTCGAGCTATCACCTGTGCATTGTATACATAGTTCAGTATTGTATAATAACTGTAAAAAAATAAAGCTGACTATCAAGTACCAAGTACAACTTTATTGTCAAATGTGCTGTATGCGAAACTCTGGTTTATATATATAGAGTAAATTCCAGACTATAAGCCGCTACTTTTTTCCCAAACTTTCAACCCTGCGGCTTATTCAGTGATGCGGCCAATTTGTGTAATGTTTCTAACGGCCGCCAGGGGGCACTCGAGTAGAAAGGGTAAGATTAAGACCGGTGGAATATATGCGCCTAGGAAGACTGCAACATCTTGTCTTGTGCATCAATTAAATTAGCGTGAACATACCCTCATCATGGAAAATGCAAAAAGAAAGTCATTCTGCTAGCAACAGGCTATTCTGTTGCTAGCGTGTTGTTACCATGTTGCTAGCGTTTTACTGCCGCGTCACAGGCACCGTTTGGAAAGAAAGTTATATTATTATTATTGTTGTTAAGTTATATTATGAAAACTTTGAAAACTCTTTCTGTGTACCGTCTTTCTTTATAAATATGTTGACATGTTTTAATGTGGGCACATGCGGCTTATATACGGGTGCGGCTTGTGTATGTACAAAATTGGTTTTCCTCTAAAAATGTAGTGGGTGCGGCTTATAATCAGGTGCGCTCTATAGTGCGGAAATTGCGGTGTGTGTGTGTATTTCCTTTTGATGATGTTGTGATGCTGTTGACGTCTGCCCTCCCCCCTCTAACCTTATCCCCTTTTTCTGTCACTCTGGCAGGTAAAGCCCCTCATATGGATCGAGAGTGTCATAGAAAGATTTTCCCACAGCAGGGTTGAGATCAAGGTGAAGGTAATGACAAGTGATGCACAAACATAAACACAAACACTGCCGGGGTTTCTATCCGTCGAGGCCACTCCTTTTGTAGCCTGCAAGACAAATAGCTTGTTATAAAAAAATTGCAATGTGATTTGGATTTGTTTTGGGGTTTTCTTTGCATGATTTGCTGCTAAGGTCTTTCATGGCATTTGGGTTCTCGTCTGTTTAACATTGCAGGCTCGTAGTCAGTTTAAGAGCCGGTCAACTGCCAACAATGTGTCCATTTTGGTGCCAGTGCCCAGTGATGCCGACTCACCGAAGTTCAAGACCAGCACAGGCAGTGCCAAGTGGGTGCCAGAGAAGAATGTGGTGCAGTGGAACATCAAATCTTTCCCTGTTAGTGCGGAACATCCTCATCTTTTTAGAATACATTGCAGGCATTTTGATGCTTGATTTGGAAAACCATTACTCCGAGTATTATCTTGAGATACACACAGTCACCATTGATATGCACAGTTGTATTTTCTACTTCCTTTTTGGTGTTTGGATGAAGCCAAAACATTGAAGTCACCCGTTCCTACTGGACAAGACTGCATGGTTGTATTTTGCTTGTACTGTATCACTGGTTCAACTTTGTTTTCGTGCCCAGAAAATCAGGTCAGAAACCTGAATATACGGAATGAGGGAGTTTCTTTCTGTTCCCTGATGGCATAAATTCAAGATGATACTGCCTGCGTTCATGCTGCAGGATTCCTGGAGCATGTGGCTTCATTTCCACACACGTGGATAACCTGCATTGAAGTTACAAACTCGTTAAAACTTTTATGCTCCACAGTGATCTGGCTTCAGTGAACATCTACATAGAATCTTGATTTAAAATAACGTAACGCTGGATGGAAAAAATATAGACCGTAATTTCCGCACTATAGAGCGCACCTGATTATAAGCCGCACCCACTACATTTTTAGAGGAAAACCAATTTTGTATTCAGCCGCATGTGCCCACATTAAAACATGTAAACATATTTACAAAGAAAGACGGTACACAGAGAGAGTTTTCAAAGTTTTAATAATATAACTTAACAATAATAATAATATACCGTATTTTCACGAGCATTCGGCGCACCGTGTTGTTGGGCACGCCCACCCTTCACTCATTGGCAGACTTCCGCATGCCTGACGTCACTTACGCCCGCCTTTTCTCTATATAAACAGCGTGTCGGCCAGAAGCGCGCTCAGTCAGGCTTTGGAACTCGGCTCATACACTAGACTTTTAATGGCGCCTTACGGTCGTGAAAATACGGTAACTTTCTTCCCAAACGGTGCCTGTGACGCTGCAGTAAAACGGTAGCAACATGGTAACAACACCCTAGCAACAGAATAGCAACACAGTATAACAGGTCTGGTAAAAGAACATACCGGTACTTGTAAAAATCATGGTGAGCCGTCTTCATCTTCCTCCTGTGAACTGAAGCCATCGAAGTCACCCTCCTCAGTGTCGGAATTAAACAGTGTCATAAAGACCGGTCTTAATCTTACCTTTTCTACTCGAGCGCCCCTGGCGGCCGCTAGAAAAATTACATAAATAAGCCGCATCACTGTATAAGCCACAGGGTTGAAAGTTTGGGAAAAAAGCAGCGGCTTATAGTCCGGAATTTACGGTACATATAATCTTGATTTAAAATAATGTAACGCTGGATGGAAAAAATATATAATCTTTCATCATAATGGGATTTTAGAGTCTTGAAGGTGATTCAGACATACTTTTTCGTTCAATCTGAATGAATCTGTCATGATGCTCTTCGTAAGATGTCGCATGATGTTCCGTTTTGCACTCATTGACATCAACGTCACCAACAGTACAGAATGCAGTAGATATGCAGCTGCGTGGAAAGTAATCGTTGCAGCAGATGCATGAAGAACTCTTTTCTGTGCATGTGTCTGAAAGGGTGGCAAGGAGTACCTGATGCGGGCACACTTTGGGCTACCCAGTGTGGAGAGTGATGAGTTGGACGCCAAAAGACCCATCCTTGTGAATTTTGAGATACCCTATTTCACTGTGTCCGGCATTCAGGTGTGAGCCTATTTTCAGAAAGAATGTATTTTCGCTTTATTTCAGTACAATTTACATTTAGATATAAGTGTGTTTTGGGTTTTTTTGTGCTACCTAGGTGCGTTACCTAAAGATTATAGAGAAGAGTGGTTACCAGGCGCTGCCTTGGGTGCGCTACATCACGCAAAGTGGAGGTAAGTACACACCGTGGAATTGAGCAAGCACAGGTAGCACACGCGGTTCCTCATTCGTCACTTTGCTGCATCATTCCTGAATGCAGCTGTGCCCAACTCCTAGTGCTGGAACATGTGCCTGAAAATGACTTAATACCCTCAATTTTCATGGGGTGATTCACGCTAAATGTGACATACTTCGGGCGACATCCGTGATTGATGATCGTTAGCTCTTCTCACATTCCCATCCTCATAACATCGCTGTTTGAGGCCTGTCATTTTGCCTTTGTTGTTGCACCACCTTTAGAGCACGGGTGGTCCTTGAGAGCCCGTATCCAGCCCGTTTTAGATGTCTCCTTCCATCAGCGCAGCTTATTCAAATTGGCAGCTCATCAGCAAACTCTGCACAAGCCTGATAACGATCCTGATCATTTGAATCGGGTGTATTGGAGGAGGGAGACGTCCAAAACAGGCTGGATAGTGGCTTCTCGAGCACCGGACGTGGGCACCCCTGCTTTCGAGCGGGCCACATAGTCGTTACGGTTTCCCTACGGAAGGTCGTTACGACTATGTAAAACCGTGTAAATGTTTAACCACCTCCACATATTACATCCACAGCGAACAACAAATTGAAAATCTGAAGTCAGGAATAATGGCTGTTTCAAACATTGTTTTTATGGATTAGATATGACAAATTGAAATTTTGGTTCAGACTTTAGCAAGCATCATGGAAGTCGACATGGTTGATTTGCTTTTGCGGGCCACATAAAATGATGTGACGGGCCAGATCTGGCCCCTGGGCCTTGACTTTGACACCCATGCTTTAGAGTTTGCACTGCATCTTGATGAGACATGGGGCTGGGCGATGTGGCTGAAAAGTACATCACAACATATGGATTTCAGAACAGTCAGTATTGATCATTCTGAACCGTAATTCACATTTTTTTACTATTCAAAACAGAAATCAAGGCTCAATTTAGGCACTTTGATTTTATTTTTTATTTTTTAATGAACATAATGTGCTTTGTAGGGCTGGGCAAATCACGATAGATGTATTTCACATTCGTCGATTTCAAATAATAGATCTTTGTCTTTGACCCATTCCAAATAAGAAAACCAATTGAACTGATTAACTCATTCACTCCCAAAGACGTTTTTAAACGTCTTTTCAGACTTGGTCCAGAATTGGCTGGTACTGAATGAGTTAAAGATCAGCTGAAATAAAGAGCAACTATGAAGAGGAAAGTACCACATATTATACAACACGTTTTCAAAGAATGCACACTGTTGGTGTGTGCATTGTGCGCTAACGTAATGTGCAATGTTGCTTGCATCCGCGCTCCTCCGGCAGTGCGCCGTAAATGCTTATTTGTGGAAGACGCTGCGCAAAGCAGTTTGTTCATACAGGTACATTAACCTTCATTCATTGTTCATACAGTGTCAGTGTAGCGAGCTAATAGCCTCTTGGAGCGCATTCATTCCAGTTATGTCATTGATTTAGGCCTACTTTATCTTTTTAGCTGGCTCATAGAACATTTATCGTTTTGCCGGTGAAGTGCGACGCTGAGGGTCGCGGTTGGCGAATGCGGAGCGACCGCATTCTTCATTTTGTACTTCTACACCACATATCCAGCCGAAGACATTTGATTGTGTTAGCGTACGGGGTCGGCAACCCAAAATGTTGAAAGAGCCAAATAGGACAAAAAAATGACTGGAGCTGCAAAAAAATAAAAGCCTTCTATAAAACTTACAATGAAGGAAACACATGTTGTATGTATGTAGGAGACTGGACTGTCTGAGAATTGTTTTTGTTATTCATTCCTTTGGTGTGTTCACAAACGCCCCCATAGAATTTATTTTGAGATTTCCTTGCTTGATTTTTTTTTGTTTTGGTGCATTATTTTCGCTTTTCTTAGTGTCAATGAAGTGATCATTAATTTCCGTTTCTCGGAGGCTGTCTTTGAACGCCTCTTGAGTTGAACGAGAAGAGAGAAGGCACGCAGACCTGTCTGTGTCGGTGGAGACTGTTAAAAGCATGAATAAAGTGTACGCTTTAAAAAAACCAACAGCACAGCTCTCCTTTTTCGGAGCTGCGACATGTATCTATATCTATTTGAACTATATTAGCCTACTATCAAAATCTTTTTCCATTTTCAAACATTTTTTTATAAAGCTCCAAGGAGCCACTAGATGTCGCTAAAGAGCTCTGGAGCCGCGTGTTGCCGACCCCCGTGTTAGCGTCATGTTGTGTGATGGTAGAGGAGCCAAAAAGCAGGCAGGCAGCAGAAGCAGGGTGGACGGAACAAAATGGATGGGCAAAAACACTTGAAAATACTAAATCCAAAACAAGCAAACAAAAAAAACGATGGCAGAAGCACAAACAACATGATGGCAACAGTTTGACCCCAATTGGTCGACGTGGCAGTCCTTTTGAAAGAAAAGAACTAATGACATGATGACCAACAGGTGCGATGCTGTAGGAGAAGCTCTCTAGTGCCACCTGTTGGTCATAAACAGAACAATTGTGACAGTCAGCACCCTGTGATCTTATTGCATGAGTTGAACTGCGACGACTTTTGAATGAAGTTAAGACACACTTTCATTCGACGTACTTATGACTCAAGCACTCTTTCGTGCTTGCGGCTCAAATAGAAAGTCATACTGTGGCCTCTGCCTAAAGCACGAGGGATGCCGGGCTATCAGTTTGCTTCCTGATTTCTTTTTTCTATCCAACATTTTCTCAACCGTACTGATCGATTTATTGGTGTTGTATTATCGCCTAGCCTTGTCGTCAGTCATCTGCAAACAAAAAAAAAAACTAAACTTCACATTGAGAGTTATAGTCAGAATGTTGCTTTATTATTTGTTGATTATCTGTGTGCTATTTAAAACCTAGGATAGATTAGCAGGGATTATGGGAGATGGTGTCCATGAAAGTCCACTAAACACAGGATTTGACTACCGGTAATGTGAGTTTGTTGAAGTTCAAATTAGCCGAATTACAGGCACTGTTGGAACTACTCAACAAAAACCACGATCAGACTAGAGTTGAATGCACATAGGTGTTTCAATTGCACAAAGCCTATACTGTACTGTGCATGTATGATGACCCGCTGGTCGACTGGTTAGCACGTCGGCCTCACAATGCAGAGGTGCAGGGTTTGATTCCGGCTGTGTGGAGTTTGCATGTTCTACCCGTGTCAGCGTGGGTTTTCTCTGGGTACTCCAGTTTCCTCCCACATTCCAAAAACATGCATGGCAAGTGAATGGAACACGAAATTGTCTCAAGTGTGAGTACGAACATGGATGGGAGTTCGTCTATATGTGCCCTGCGATTCGCTGGCGACCAGTTCAGCGTGTCTCGCATCTACTGCCCGAAGACAGCTGGGATAGGCTCCAGCAAGCCCCCGCGACCCTTGTGAGGATAAGTGGATCAGAAAATTGGTGGATGGATGAATGGATGGTTGAATGATTCCATTACATGGCAGACTTATTTAGTGTTTCTAATGAACCTGTGTCGCAAATTTCTTTCCTTCCATCTTTGCCTATGGAGAGTAATTTTCTAATATTTGATTTAGTGAGCGAACACGCCAGTCAGTGTGGGTGTAAATCTTGTTTAAGGACGTGATGTTGCCAATGAAGGGATGTGCAGGAGTGATGATGGGGACAAAAGCTCTGTGTTAATGCTTTGCTGTTACATCTCTTGGCAGATTACCAGCTCCGGACAAACTAAAGGGCGAAGATGCCGCTGGACGAATGGCTCTCTGTGTCTTCCTCCCCTGGGCTTATGTCTTTCAGCTTCCTACTATGTATGTGTGGGGGGTGGGGGGGCTTTTCCTTTTATCTAATTCATTATTCATATCTAATTCATAATCCCCCCCGCCACCTCAAAAAAATCACCTTTTAAATGTTTAAATGTATGGCATTCCATTATATTGAACTTTTTTCCCCTTTCAGCTCAGCCACTTTGATGAGTAACAACAATAGACCAATGCCAACACATTGCATTATTTATTTCATCATCTTGGCAACTTTTAGCATTTTGTAATCTGGTTGTGTTTTAATTATGAAACTACTTTTTTTGTACATCCAGTAAATCTCTATTATACTCTCTGAGGCACCTCTATAATCTATGTTGATTGCCAAAAATAAAATTGTTTGATGTATCATCACCCCCAGCACTGCGAACATAATCCTCAGTCAAGTGAACCTGACACCAGCCGGCGGGTCAATGATTAATAAGTGACACTATTGCCTGAGACTGTGGAAGTGTAATATTACACCACCGATGGCCCCATAGAGGCTGTAACCTTGTCCGTGTGCTCAAAATCAACTTGAAACTTTGAAGTGTCTGAAAGAAGGAGTCGGATGCATAAATGCAGTGATCTTTTTGTATTTGCTGTTTATACGGACACACTTGTCCCTTGTGCAAAAAAAGATGAAGTGAAGTTAACAGAGCCAAAAGGGATTGCTTGAGTATGTTTATGTCATTTGTCTTTGCATAACTTTTTCCTCCTAAAAGGTTTTGGAGTACAGTGTTGTTGTGGACGTATTGTCACTTTGAACCGCACATTAGCTCAGTAGCTGAGTGAGATTATGTTTAGCCCTTTCAGGGACAGTGGTTACTACCAGTGGCTGATGCTGGTCTGTCAAGGAGGGGAAGCTCAATTTCGGTCTACATAATAAAATGTGTCTGTTTATTTATACGTGAATTCTACTCTCCGTTCCTTTTCAAAAAAATTGAAACGGATGCCTTCACCATAAGATCGGTGATTGGCTCATTTCGCTGTCAATCAAAATCAGCCTCAGACAGATCATCCAATCATCATGCAGAAAAGCTGAGCGTCCGGGCCAGCCCATTAATGCCCACTGTCCATCGACTCACAATGGGTGGGACGAAACGAGCATTTATCCAATGACTCGTCTCATTTCAATGCATTGGGACAACCTGGCCCGAATATAAGACGGTGTTTTTTGCATTGAAATAAGACTGAAAAAGTGGGGGTCGTCTTATATTTGGGGTCGAGACATTATACCAATTCACGACACTAGATGGCGCCATATACCATGAAGCGAATGCTGAACTTGACTCCCCAGGCCAAAGTGAACCCCTGCCACAAAGAATAAAAATAAAAATAGCGGTAGCACGAAGAGGGCGGCCCGGTAGTCCAGTGGTTAGCACGTCGACTTCACAGTGCAGAGGTGCGGGTTCAAAGCTCCGGCCTCCTGTGTGGAGTTTGCATGTTCTCCCGGGCCTGCGTGGGTTTTCTCCGGGCACTCCGGTTTCCTCCCACATTCCAAAAACATGCGTGGCAGGCTGATTGAACACTCTAAAATTGTCCCTAGGTGTGAATGTGAGCGTGGTTGGTTGTTCGTCTCTGTGTGCCCTGCGATTGGCTGGCAACCAATTCAGGGTGTCCCCCGCCTACTGCCCGAAGACAGCTGGGATAGGCTCCAGCACCCCCCGCGACCCTAGTGAGGATCAAGCGGTTCGGAAAATGGATGGATGGATGGATGGATGGTAGCACGAAGAAGAAAAATAAAAAATAGTGGTAAGAAAGAAAAGAGAAGAAAATAATAGAAGAGACATCAGAAAATGGAGAAACGTAGCGACAATCTGGAGAAAAGTGGGTCAAAGAACGGCCAGGTTAACCTGCAGCTGAGGAGACGTTATGATGTAATTTACATTTCAAAACCAGAAGCCATTCATTAACGAATGTGATTGCTACTTTAGTTTACATATTTAAATCTTCAGATATTGAGAATTGAATGAGGCACAATAACATGCTTTTTCTCTCAAATATATTGTTATAATCATTAGTTTCAGATGTACTGTAATTATTTTCTGTATAAAAATTAATTTGGTGTTCAAAAAGTATTTTTTCAAACTTGAGTCTTGAAAATGAGGGGGTCGTCTTATAATCAGGGCCGTCTTATATTCGGGCCAATACGGTACTTAGTAAAACGTTAGCACTTTGTGGTTTTGGTATAGTAAGCAGTGACACTTTTTTTTTTTCAATATTATCATATAATGTACCTGTGAAAAAATCTAACCTGCCAGATTCAATTGCTAGAGAAATGGTGAAGCAACACCTACCTGTTCTTTTTTATAGCTGAGGACCATCTACCATGACCCCACATAACTGATGATATTCCAAACACCGCCTTGTTACAATTCAGGCTCCATTTGTCATGCATAATTGGCTAAAACCAAAATAAAATGTTTTATGAGCTTGCATTGAACAAAATTGAGTTGGTCACATTCCGGTAAACATCAACACTGATTTGAACCATACTCGGATGAGGATTGAAGACAAGTGAAGTATAACATGTTCACATCTCAATATTTGGCAAGACCAATATGAATTCAGCGTTGTTAAGTATGGGATATTGCAGCTTTTGAAGGATTTGTAGCATTGCTTGGCTAGTTAATAAGGTTGCCCTTTTTGAAAAGTGGCACCAAATTTGAAAGAAAAGACAGACTGCGCACCGTTCTGGACTGGTCGCCAGTCAGTCGCAGTGAATATATAGAGACAAACAACTATTCACATCACTGAGTGGGAACTGAACCCATGCTGTATGCACAGGTCAGGCAAAGGCAGATGGTGTCTAGTTTGTCTTGTTCATATTTTTGTTTGCTTTGGGCCAATAAAAAAGATTGAGCCCTACTTCTGTCCCTTGTGTGTGTGTGGGTGGGGGGGTGTGCGTGTAACAAAGAGCTTGGTGCTAACCTGTGCCAGGCCTTCCAGGCCACCGCCTTGTGCTGTGGACCTCGATTCCTTTTCTTTTTTTTTTTTTGGCCATAACAATAGCTCACTGTGTGACTCCTTTTGTGTTAGCAGCAGCATATGCATGGACTGATAAAGGCTTCACTCACACAAAAACTCAAACTACATTGTGTATAAATGTGAGGGATGCTTTCAAAGGCTTTTGGCAAGCACTCAACCAACCACATCAAGTACACCTGCACAATCTAATGAGATATAATACCAGAGCTGTAGCAAATGAATTATTATAATTTATGTGAATTTACTGTGTTTATGAAAACCTTTACCACTCGGTTGACGGGATGAGGGGTTCGGGGGGGCATCCACAGCACATCACCCCAATTGTGGATTTACGGGCATGAGGAAGGGGTCATCAAATTGGGAAAACTCCATCCGCCATACCCACACATGGTTTCAAATTAGACTCTTAAACTAGAGTTAGGGTTCAAAAATACGGTTTTAAACTAGGTTTACGGTTTCTAACGTGGGTTAATGTTTCGATGTATGGTTTGAAAATAGGGTTCTAATTTCAAAATACGGTTTTCAACTCGGGATAGCGTTTCAAAGTAAATGGGCTGCCGCAGTATGGAGAGTCACCGCCAACAAGAAGCACTTGACGGGCTGTCACTTGGATCACGGTTTTCTACCTCGGGCGCTCAAAGCACCTCGCCTACTGATGACACAGCATCAGGAGCAAGGAGACTTCAACGTGGTTCCAGTGGCCATGGATTCAAACACCAACCTCTTGGTTGGGAAGCGGCCACTCTACAACTGAGCCATGCTGACCCGAAAGTATGGCTAAGGTTTCAAAGTAGGCCTTTTAACTCACTTTAGGATATCAAGATGGTTTTAATCCAGTAACATAACACTAGGTTAAAACCAGTTTGATATCCTAAAGTGAGTTAAAAGGCTTAAAAATGGATTGACTGATTGATGAAGAATTCGGCAGATCGAGGTTACGGAGAGACACATCCTAAAAGACAATCACGGCTGTCTGAAATTGTGGATGGCCTGTTATCAAAACAATTGCTATCTGGACTTTCCCTTGGATGAACCCCCCCCCACATGGACACGAGTCCTATCTCCCTATCTTCCTCTCCTTACACCCGTGAGAGCCTGAGACTGATAAGGTCTTGGCCTTGCAGCTGCAGGTGCAATGTCAAAGTCAAAGTTTTCTGTACTATGTCCCCTTTTATGGACGACCTATTTCACATGTTTATTGTTTTTATTGTGTTGCTACTTCTGTTTTTGCTTGTGTTTATTTATTTCTTGCCATCAACATTTGATTCAATAGCTTTTGTCTTGACAGCCATGGATCATTGCCGCGACCGTTATGATAACTAATAAATGTGACTTCATGTGTTATCGTACAATTAAATAATAAAGTGGGGATAAAGAAAAACTTGATTGCAACAATCACATTCATTCACACACACACAAAAAAACAGTTCATATCACAATGCATACATTAAAAGTGCAGAAAAAGTGAGAATCCTGGAACAATCGTGATGACAGTTGACATACATTACTGTCATGTTTGAAACAGAGTAAAAAAAAAGCAGCATGATTTATTGGCAGACTCAAACTCATTCATGTTATTTTTCAGTTTTCTTCCATTTGTGTGGCCATTCTTTTTATGGACCCAATGCTTTGACTGATTAACTGTAATTCAACCATTCTAAGCCGTCTTTACTAAGTCGCTGGTGTCCTAAGGCACAAAAAAAAAAAAACAGGCTCGGTGGTCAGAAGTGCAGCCTAAATGTCTCTTTAGCATATGAATAGACCTCACCTCCTTTTTGTTTCCGTATGAGTTGCACTGCAAAGTCTTAACAGCAATTCAGTCATGGTTTTACACAAGAAAATTCAATTGACCTATTATGCATAGTCGTCTGACTTGGGTGTGGTCAGCATGGGATCGGTTCCAACTCAGTGACGGTGTGAATATGATGTGAAAGGCTGTTCGTCCCTATATGTACCCTGCGACTGACTGGCGACCAGTTCATGGTTTGTGCTTTTTTTTCCCCCCCCAGCGATTTTCTTGAGGATGTCAAGTCAAAAAATGTTCTTTGCAAAGAGATGTTCTGTGCCTCCCAGCTAGTCTAAACATGGCGTTCGGATTAATATTGCGATTGTGGAATATGACTAAAGCAGCGAAATCCACCCCTTTTTAACAATGTCAGGGGGGCTTCCATTTTGCCTCGGACTGCCATTTGCTGTCGACTGAAAATGACATCACAGTGCCCAAGGGCTCAGGTCATGACTGTCACCGCTCATCTGTTTTCTGGGTTTGGTCTCGTGACATTCCAAGCCTTAGAGATTGTGCGATGTTGTTTTCAGTCAAGCGTAAGTGAGGTAAAAACGTGTGGATCATATTGCACAAACTCATTACTAATCGTATTAGCATGTTTAGAGTAGGTGGGGGTGCATGGAATATATTGCAAAGAAAATATTTGGCTTTTTTGTAATTTTTTTGGGCTTGTTTTTTCGAGAAAGAATGCTGAAAAGTTGTCGCAGAAGGTGCTGATCTGAGCTTTTAAAAGGCGGCAGTGTACGGCTTTCTAGTTGTTATCTGTGCCAAAACTATCGTGGGACAGTCAGTGTTGTCGTTTTTTTAGCTTTAGCTTTTAGCTAGTTTGTCTTTTTTAGTGCAGTTTCCCCACATAAAAGTTTGACTACGCTCCTGAAAAAAAAAAAAATGGCAATTTGGAAAAGACGTGTCATCTTCGCGTCATTTTTGTCCACAGAAAAGATCGGAAGTCAGTTTCATGTACAGAAATGAGGAGCCGGAACCCAAAGGATGGCGGCAAACATGCTGTTTAATTTCATATGAGATTAGCCAGACTGGAGGTAGTTTCTCGACGAGCCCGGTGGTCCATGTGTCCAGAGATGGTGAAGATGTTCAAAATCCTGTCCACAACCCTTCGTCCGTGCCGGGTCCTCTCAAGCAGGATGACCACAAGAGAGTAAAATCCAACGCCCAGAACTGCAGCCCCTCCTCCGGTCAGCAACACCACACCAGATATGTACATGTCATTCAATGCTTGGCCAGGTTTGGGCATGTGGTTCAAAAGGGCCAGATGCAGTAGAACCCCTCCACAAATGAGCAGGGACACCCCAGCGATCAAAACCACCAGGAAATCCGATAATCCTCCACTTTTTAGCATGTCAATCTGCTGTCGGCTTCGAATGCAATTCATGTCCTGCACGGCTGAGCTGAGCAGCTGTTTGAGCAAAACCCCCAAAGCGAGCAGGCAAAGGGCTGTGCCCGCACCCAGCCGCCATTCGCTTGAAACGCTGGTGGTGGTGGAGAGGAGGCCGACACCTCCGAGCCCGCAGCCCACGATGAGCAGCACAGCGATGCAATAGCACAGCAGAGACTTTCCGGGTTCTCTGAACCACCACAGCTCCACTTGCTCCTCCAGGATGCCGTGCTGAATCTGAATTGGGTCAGCGGGACTATGGAGGCCCATTTCAGGGCCTCTAGGTCCCCTCGGGGGGGTAATATCGTCCAATTCGGGCATCTTGCCGCCACTCCCAGCCTGATGAATAAGGCCGCCGCCGCCACCACAGAGGAAAAAGAATCCACTTAAGAAGCCTTTCAAGTCATGTCACCTTCACTGACAGCTACCGCTGTTGGGAGCGCCAAGTGGAGGGGTTCTAGCGGAGGTGACTTTGGATGTTAACCTGGAGGTCTCCCAGGTCATTTGAGAGGCTTTAAAGTGGGAATTGGATTCAATGCCGTGTATGTCTAAAAGCACTTGCCTGTCTATTAGTGTTTTATATCCGCAACAGACCTTTCGAGTCAATTCGGGTCCCTTCATCGAAGCTGGAGGAAGGATTGCATCCGCATTACGCGTTATGCTTGTAGGAATAGAAATTTGCAACAGGCAGCAGATCTCGCCTAGAAGAAAAAACAGACTGGTTTGAAACATTTTAGCCTTCTAACCCTGTGTTCAAAGCATCAGAGGTATTCTGGAAACAAAAAACTGAGACCAAATGAGCTCACCGGTGTCAACTGTTGGAGTGACTCACAAACACTTCAATGTATCTGCATTGATTTCTAGATTGCTTCAGTCATGTCAAGTTTTAGTAGCAGGTGGACTTGAGAGAGCGAGAGTGTCACATAGTTTTATTCTACACATTTATGACAACAACAAAAAATTACCCAATTAACGTGGAATGCACACACGGTTACTTTCTATTAGCATCCAAACATTTTGTTTTGGCATTTTTGGTCTCATTATCTTTATGCTAATGGGGGTTTGTTGCTACAGAGACAGCTGCAACATCGGATGAAAGCGTGAAAATGTACAATCTCTCACGCAAACACACACAAACACACACACAAACAAGATTCCATCACATCGATTTACATTAATTTCCTGCGGATTTGACCAAACAAACATCGACGGCACATGCATACTAAACCAAGTCGTCACTTCAGATGTTTTGGAATTGTGTAAAACGAGTCCCATGTTAATTGTAGTCAATTTGATGCTGTTGTTTACAATGCATTCACTTAAATGTCACGCAAAGCATTCAGAACAAATGTCAAAGAAATGAGGGGGGGGGGGAGCACCTTTGTGTACAGGACATTCCAAACATTAAAATATTGGACAAGCTGTGGATCAATGGCTCTTGAACGCTTTCAAGTCCCACTGAAAACATATTACTGAACGATATAGTAGCGCAGCAAGCCCGGGTGTTCATCAAAAACTGTCATGATTCGGTTTGGGACCAACAGGTGGCACTGCAGGGCTCTCCCTGAGCTGCACACCTGTTGGTCGTTTAGCAATTAGGAGTATAAAAGGACTCCCTCCCGACCACTCAGGGTCGGGTCATTGTTGCTGTTGGCTACTGTCATGATTGTTTGTTGCCGTTTGTCTGCTGCTGTCAGATTTGTTTCGGTCCTGTTTCTGTTATTGAGTTTTATCTTCAGTCATGTGTTTTGTTTGATACTTTGGACTTTGTTTTGGGTTAGTTTTCTCTGTGTTTTATTAAATACAATTCGTCAGTACACCTTGCTCCTCCCTCGTGCCTGCTTCTTGGGGTCCACCACCACCACACGACGTGACAAAAACAAGACAGAGGTTTTATTCCGATGCATTTAACATTATTGTAAGCTACTGTCACATTACCGTAATTTCCGCACTATAGAGCGCACCTGATTATAAGCCGCACCCACTACATTTTTAGAGGAAAACCAATTTTGTACACACACAAGCCGCACCCGTATATAAGCTGCATGTGCCCACATTAAAACATGTCAACATATTTACAAAGAAAGACGGTACACAGAGAGTTTTAATAATATAACTTAACAACAATAATAATAATATAACTTTTTCCCAAACGGTGCCTGTGACGCGGCAGTAAAACTGTAGCAACATGGTAACAACACGCTAGCAACAGAATAGCAACACAGTATAACAGGTCTGCTAAAAGAACATACCGGTACTTGTAAAAATCACGGTGAGCCGTCGTTTATGCCAAGTTTACGTGCAGCAGCTCTGTTTCCTTCTTTATCGGACAGCTCGATTGCTTTTAGTTTGAAAGCTGCGTCATATGCCTTTCTTTTTGCATTTTCCATGATGAGGATATGTTCACGCTAATTTAATTGATGCACAAGACAAGAAGTTGCAGTCTTCCTCGACGCATATATTCCACCGGTCTTAATCTGACCTTTTCTACTCGAGCGCCCCCTGGCGGCCGTTAAAAATTACACAAATTGGCCGCATCACTGAATAAGCCGCAGGGTTGAAAGTTTGGGAAAAAGTAGCGGCTTATAGTCCAGAATTTACGGTATGCACAGTTTAAACATCAAAGAGGAAGTCAAACCAGAGATGTTCTTGAGAATAATGAGTTCTATGCAGCCCTACTAGTCTAACCACAGCCTTCTGATTAATATTGCCTTCGTGGAATATGAGTTAAGATTGCCAAGGAGCATGTAACTACTATGTAAGTTTTGAAAGAAAAAAGGAGAAATGCTTGATGAGAAATGATTGAACAACAAGTAAAAAAGTGTTCTCAAATGTAGTTCTTTTCAGATGGGGGAGCTGTTTTTCTCAACCAAAACGCAGTTCGAATATCGTGCACATCCCTACACTACCCACAACCACTCGGTGGCATAATTGCAATTGCCTGTATTAGAGGATTGCTACATTTTGCTGTAACGGATTAACCAGCATTACGGCATTTTGGTTCATGACAACA
Source organism: Hippocampus mohnikei (assembly GCA_026261675.1). Taxonomy (NCBI): domain Eukaryota; kingdom Metazoa; phylum Chordata; class Actinopteri; order Syngnathiformes; family Syngnathidae; genus Hippocampus; species Hippocampus mohnikei. Next base: position 16,993,981 of record JAKGUB010000332.1, on the reverse strand, counting down.
ATTTCTAGTTCGCACTGATGCTTTTTTTTCTGTTTATCTCCTGTAATTTCAAACCAGAGGCCCAAAATAACACAACCCAGGGACGGAGCTAAAAGGTGGTCAGGTGTGGCCTTGACCCTGGCCGCCCGCTGAAGATTTTCTGGCAACGCCCCTCAAGTAACAGCATGTAAATCTATACAGCATACACGCAGGCTAACAAACATCCTCAAGGTTATGGCTGTCGGCAGCTTGTCTTTAAAAACCTGGTCGCAGCTTCAATTCTGTCAAAGTCAGCAGCGCGTGGTGGCACAAGCTCACACAAAAGCTGACGGGAGTTAAACTTGTCCTCACATTCTGCGGAGGAAACCACAATTCGGCAAAATCAAAACTCAAACACCCTTATCTCGACAAACAGGACTGCACTTTCAGGACTGAGATTATGTTTCGAGGTACAGTGACAGATGATTAAAAAAAGAAAAATCTCTGAATTGGATACAGGTACAGTACACGCTGACATTGTTTATTAATGGCTACACTGTTCACATTGTAGCGCAATAAATAGCAATGGCAAAGGGAGTTGCCATACAAAGGGAGTGAAGTGACAAGTCAGGTAATTACAGCAGGGGAGGCGGGTGTTTATTGGCGACATGCTGTCCTGTGAAGCATTTGACATGCTGCGCCTGATGGATCAACCGCAAGTGAGTGTTGCAACTGTTGTACATTGACAAAGTAAAATATGCATCTTCATTCTCTTTGCTTGGTGAGAGACGGAGGCTATCCCAGTTGACTTTGGGCAAGAGGTGGGATGCACCCCGGATTGGTCGCCAGTCAATCGCAGGGCAGCTATAATTAAAACATTCACACTCACATTCAAATCTATGGACAATTTTGAGTCTTTAGTTCATCTCACATAATATGTTTTGAAGGTCAGAGTATCCGGAGGACAGTATTTAAACCTCTCATCTGTGAGTGCTCTATGCCACTGTGGTTCTGAAAAAAATATGAGAGAATTTGAGCCAGTGGGGGGGGGGTGTTTAGTCCCCTGCAAAGAGCGTTTTGGTTTCATCGTGTATTGGTTTCAATGTTGGCTCACTAATTAATCCCAGCTGGTCTGGTGGTGCGACACAAACACAACAACGAGTCAGGTGTGCTCATGTCACAATTCTGGGGAGGGCGTGGCGTGGACAAAGGTGGAAATAGAGGCAGCGCGACACTGGAATAAATATTGCTCAACCACCACTGAACCAGAGTGTCGAATTACTTTTGAGCAATGACGACAATTGTTCTGCTCTGTAGAGAGCTGAAGCTACAATGATCAGTCCAGCAATACTGTCCCGCAGGGCTGTGCAAAAATGCAAAGAGCCACTATAGACTCGAGTCATAGTTCCTTCAGTGCCTGTGTGGGGTTTTTTTCCGGGTACTCAGATTTCCTCCCACATTCCAAAAGCATGCATGGTAGGTTAATGAAACATTCTAAATCGATGTCCTTGTGAGTGAGAATGGTTGTTTGTCTATGTGTGTGTGGCCTGCGATTGGCTGGCAACCAATTCAGAGTGTAAATTAATATATATTTTTTTTTATTCATAGAAGTGATTGAAAAAAATGGACTGTTGTTTTTTTAAAAGGTATAATATGTGTACCCTCTAATTTGTTGGCTATTGTATTAAAATTGATGAATAGCATAATAGGTGAGGGACCAGACAAAGCACGGAGTATTTTCTTTTTACATTTAAAATTCAGATCACATTTGCATCCTGGCGATAAAACAGCAAGCAGCAACAAGAAACAAGCAGCATTAACGTTAGGTCGATAAAAAGTTAATGGAAAGAAACTCCCGGGGGAAGAAACACGTCATTCATTGAAAAGTGAGAATTGAGCATAACAGAAATGCGTTTAAAACTGATGCTATTCATGACAAATATTCCAAATGAGTTTCTTTGAAGTGATGGAAATGGTAAAGCCTATGTTGGACACTCGGGCTTGCAGCAGAGAATGAAATGACTGAGGACAGGCCGGCAGCCGAAACATCCTTTGTTATGCAAATGACTTAAGAGTTATGAGGAAGAACGAAAATGATCATCATAAACCTCAAACGTGAATCTCAATCTGTATTCCTCATTGTCTGCCTCTCGGAAGTGCTTAGCTGAATAAGGTCGCCAGAGGAAGTGCAGAATAAAAAATACATACCGTAATTTCCGCACTATGGAGCGCACCTGATTATAAGCCGCACCCACTACATTTTTAGAGGAAAACCAATTTTGTACATACACAAGCCGCACCTGTATATAAGCCGCATGAGCCCCCATTAAAACAGGTCAACATATTTACAAAGAAAGACGGTACACAGAGAGTTTGCAAACTTTTAATAATATAACTCAACAATAATAATAATAATATAACTTTCTTCCCAAACGGTGCCTGTGACGCAGCAGTAAAACAGTAGCAACATGGTAACAACACGCTAGCAACAGAATAGCAATGCGTCATATGCCTTTCTTTTTGCATTTTCCATGATGAGGGTATGTTCACGCTAATTTAATTGATGCACAAGACAAGAAGTTGCAGTCTTCCTCGACGCATATATTCCACCGGTCTTAATCTTACCCTTTCTACTCGAGCGCCCCCTGGCGGCCGTTAGAAAAATTACACAAATTGGCTGCATCACTGTATAAGCCGCAGGGTTGAAAGTTTGGGAAAAAAGTAGCGGCTTATAGTCCGGAATTTACGGTACATTAAAAAATATATTTTTTAAAAAACAACACCATGCTTCACACATTATCTAGGAAGCTTTGAGACTGTGGCATTCTTTGTTATGTTGGTCCTGAATTCATTCCACTGGCTATTAGTGTCTCATTTTACTCGATATACTCTGCTCCTTCAAGATTGGTTGTCTGGGAATATGCTAAGAAGATTATTGGTCAGCAAAATGAGGTACAGAGAGGTACACTCAACACATTTTGTTTACATGCTCAGGTGGAAATTTAATGCAAAAAACAAACAAACAAACAGATTATGCTGTACTTGGACATTTCAATCAGCTGAACACAGTTACTTTGTCACCTCTGGGGGAGCAGACGTATTTTTGGCATGCAAGCCCATCTTGTGATACTTCACTCAAATGTTGTCTCTATATTTAGAATGCTGTCAATGTTCACATCCTCACATCCAAGACTTGGACAAATAATGAAAGAGGGAAACGAAAAAGCAAATTTCGAGAGTACAATCTTCTGCTGTGTTTGTTTTATCATAGGGACGAAGGTTGGGCTGAAGGGTAGTCCACGGGAGACCAGGTAATGTTTTGCCCTGGCGACAAAGCGATACTCTGCTCCGTTCCGTCCTGCCTTTCCTCTCTCCCCTTTTTTTTACTCGCTCACACAGCCCCTTCTCCTCTAGTCAGGCATTGATTCTCTTGGCGTCCCTGTAGGCGAGGCGAGGGGTCAGGGTTGGCTCCATCTGTCTATGTGATGGGCACTGGTGCCAAGTGCCACAGGGAGAAAAAGCTTGTGTGGCATGGAAGGGCGATTCAGTGTCCTTCTTGGGGGTTTTCAATATGGCTGGCAAAGACTAGATACTGTAAATACAAAATCTCTCTCTCTATATATATATATATATATTCATTCATTCATTCATCTTCCGAACCGCATTATCCTCACTAGAGTCGCGGGGTGGGGGGGGGGTGCTGGAGCCTATCCCAGCTGTCTTCGGGCAGTAGGCGGGCGACACCCCGAATTGGTTGCCAGCCAATCGCAGGGCACACAGAGACGAACAACCACCCACGCCCACACTCACACCAAGGGACAATTTTTTTAGAGTGATCAATCAGCCTGCCATGCATGTCTTTGGAATGTGGGAGGAAACCGGAGTACCCGGAGAAAACCCACGCAGGCCCGGGGAGAACATGCAAACTCCACACAGGGAGGCCGGAGCTGCACCTCTGGACTGTGATGTCGACGTGCTAACCACTGGACTCCTGGGCCGCCTTTATATATATACTGTATATATTCACTGTATATATATATATATATATTACGTTAAACAGCCACCCAAAGCTGTGAGTCTGTGTCTAGACACGAAGTCCGTTTTGAATGTCAGTGGAAGCTTTCCAGATCCATCCTATTTCATGCCCCTGGGTTCTCGCTGGCCCCTATAAAATGCCTTAATTCCACGTTTTCTGCATGAGCTCATTTTTCAGTTTATGGCCCAGCATCACCTCAATCAGCCCAAGACCTCCACACACCCTCATCTCCATCTGTTTTCTCTGCTTATCACACCTTTCATTCTTCCTTCTGCCCCCCACCCCCCTCCAACTAGTGCTACTTATCTCCGGAACTTTCCTTATCTCTCCTGTCTACTTTGGAGTTGTGGTGTTGCAAGGAGAGAGACCTGTGTGTCTGTGCGTCAAGGTAATTTAGCATGACGCAAAGCCCTTGTGGCACACGCACAAAAAATAAATACGCTGTGTGCTCGGCCATTTCAGTGTTGTGATGTGTACATTGTTTTCCCAGTGGCATTCTGACATCATAGTAATCAAATGGGATTAATGAGAAAACACACCTAATCTGTCACCTAAAAACTCATTCAGCATGTCCTTATTAACTCATTCAGTACCAGCCAATTCTAAACCAAGTCTGAAAAGACGTATAAAAACGTCTTTGGGAGTGAATGAGTTAATCAATCCAGCTTCTTCCCTCAAAGGAGGAGCGTAGCCCTGCCCAAGCCCATTGTTTTGTTTTAAGGCTAGTGTAACTCAGCTCATCTTCACACCCACTTCCAGACATGTTTCATCTCATTTCCCCAAAGTACCATCGCTGTAAACCTTCTTGCAGTCGCCGCCGTCAGAACCAGCTCAGCGATGTAAATAGTGTGACATCATAACAGCGTGACACAGTGTGACCGATCCATGACAACAAAGAACAAAGAAAAGGAACGTGACCAAGTAAATCAAAGAGAACAATCGTAGGCATCCTGCATGGGTGTACTTCTGTTTATCACAAGAAACTACAAAGTATACGCAGCAAATCTTACTGAGCTGTTCCACTAAACACAAACAAATAAATGTACTGAATTGCACCAAACAGAATGGACTTGGTTGAGGTCGAGCAAAATGAAACAGCTAGTTTTGCTTCTGTCACATAATCTCCAATTCCCGTTTTAAATAGGCTGAGGACTTGAATTCTGTGACGCACATAAAACTCCGAGTTTGAATCCCGTTGGTTTCGACTTTGAAGGTGCGGCTGTGAATCCCTGCGGACAGCTGCTCACTTCACTTGGTTATGCACTGCTGCAAAATTAAAAAGCTAATCAAATCACATTTTAAACTGCCCGGACCCATCTGTTAGTCTCCTGGGGAAAATGCTGTTTCTCAATAGGCCGTTTTTTCATCTCAGCCTTCTCTTGTGTGTTCCCTGTCAAGTGATAATAGTGTGTCATAAATTTGACAAAACTCAGAGGCAATTGATTTTGAACAAGCCTGGCAAATTTTGAATTCATTAAAAAGTTACCAAATATGTAATATGAGGCTCCAAAATCGTGAAAATTAGAACCTGCTTTCCAGCTACAGGACTGTGAACCCTTCATTAGTCAATCAATTTATACTGTATGTTCGTAGCAGAATTGCTATGACAATACCAATCTATAGCATTTGTTTGAGTGTAATATGTTATGTGTGTGTATTTATTTACATGTACCGTAAATTCCGGACTATAAGCCGCTACTTTTTTCCCCAAACTTTCAACCCTGCGGCTTATACAGTGATGCGGCCAATTTGTGTAATTTTTCTAACGGCCGCCAGGGGCGCTCAAGTAGAAAAGGTCAGATTAAGGCCGGTCTTTATGACACTGTTTAATTCCGACACTGAGGACGGTGTCTTCGATGGCTTCAGTTCACAGGAGGAAGATGAAGACGGCTCACCGTGATTTTTACAAGTACCGGTATGTTCTTTTACCAGACCTGTTATACTGTGTTGCTATTCTGTTGCTAGCGTGTTGTTACCATGTTGCTACCGTTTTACTGCCGCGTCACAGGCACCGTTTGGAAAGAAAGTTATATTATTATTAGAGCTGTCAGTTTAGCGCGTTTTTATTGGCATTAATTTAAATGAATTTTATTGGGATCAAAAATTTTCTCGCGAGATTAACGCGGCAGACGTCACAGCGGATGTTACGTTGCTCTATAAATAAACCAGAAACAAAACATCAAGCGCTGCACAGGTCCACGACGCTTGTTTTGCCAGCCACGGCAGCGAGACACCGAAAACGGATACTTAAATAGTTTATGAATGGAAAGTTTACTTTTAAAAAGTTGCCAGATTGTTCCACTGACAAGACCAAAGTTACCTGTATGTTTTGCAGTCGTAAACTGAGCTATCGTCATAGCACGTCGAGTCTGAAATACCACTTAATGGCCAAGCACACAGCTGACGTGAGTACTGTACTCCGCCCCCTCGTCTCAGACCGACAGCTATGGATCATTTCAAAGCAAACAGCGTGGGCTAAAATGTTGCTAGAACAGGGGTGTCTTTATTTAGCTCATTTTTGCATAGTTGTCATGTTTGTCCGTCTGCAATATGACGTTTAAACGAAGTAAATTGCGTTTCAGCTTGGGTTAATCATGCCGGCGCTCCACTTTCGGGATTGACTATTGGGACTTGTAGTTCTTTTGTTCGATTCGACTTTATGTTTGTGTTGTATGGTTTCTTACGTTTAAAACAATGAATAATGATGACGATAATGATACATGATACATAGTGAAATCAGGGTTGATTACACTATTTATTAAACGTATTGTTAAATAAAGGTATTAATTAATGTAAATTATATACATATTTACATTGTGATGCAGAAAGATAGATATATTAATTTTTTACTGCATTTATGTGTAGTTTAGGTTATTACCTGCTTCTGATACTTCTGTTACAACTACTACTACTACTACTTGTGCTGCAAAGTGCTCCAATAAATGATCAAAAAAGTACAGAACGAGAGATCCTTCCATGCTGACCGACAATCCCTATTCAGGGGGCCGTGAAAAATTATAGGCTGAGTACTAGTTTACCTTAGATGTGCACTTTATATTGCGCTGTTTTGATTCCATAAAAAGAGCTGTTCAAGCAGCTGTTGTGTGACAAAATATTTTTTCACTGTTGTTGATGGACAGTAATATTGTGTGAGAGATAATGTGTGAATAACTGCTCCAAGTGAAAAATGTTCATGTAAAATTGAAAATCGAAATTATTTCAGTAAATATTTGCATTTTGCGCATAGAAAACTGATTCATGATTCCATGTTGATGAGAGCATTAAAATGGGGGAAAATAGGACAAAAAATATAAAAGGAAATTCAGAAACGATAAAAAATGCGTGAGTAATCATGATTAATTTCTAGTTAATTTGAGTTAATTATGACAGTTGAGTTTTTAATTAGATTACATATTTTAATCGTTTGACAGCTCTAATTATTATTATTGTTAAGTTATATTATTCAAACTTCTCTCTGTGTACCGTCTTTCTTTGTAAATATGTTGACATGTTTTAATGTGGGCACATGCGGCTTATATACAGGTGCGGCTTGTGTATGTACAAAATTGGTTTTCCTCTAAAAATGTAGTGGGTGCGGCTTATAATCAGGTGCGCCCTATAGTGCGGAAATTACGGTAAACCTTTATGATGGTGGTTTGCTGTTAAATCTTGGTGAAATAATTTATATTCAAGACTTTTTTTTCGCGGGGCTGGATACACGCAAGGTTCCCTGCACGCAGGGTTGTTTCCAGTGACTATTAGGGATGTAATGATATCTTAACATCATGACATGCCTTATTGTGGGGAGGTTGACGATATACCAAAAAAAAACTCTCGTTATTGTATAAAATCTCACAATATTGTGAAAATAATGCTCGTACTGAAAAAACCCACGATATTTTATTTGTGTACGTAATAACAGCAGTGGCAAATAAATAGGATTGGCCAGGAATGTATTTGTCATGTGCTCCTATTGGCTGAGCGGTGCAAAGCCAATAGGAGCAATTCGCACAGCAAACAATGCTGTGTTCATCTGAAGCGGGAGAAAAGTAATGTTTTTTGATGGAGATGTTGAAAAATATTTGCTGGAATGACCGATTTGTGGGAAAGATTACTGCTGCAGTATTTACAGTTTGAACATAGTTTTGTCCACGTGAGCACTAATCACACCAGGTTTTCTCTTTTAATTAGCCTTTGTTTGCATGTGTGTGTGTGTGTGTGCGTGTGTGTGTGTGTGTGTGTGTGTGCATGTGTGTGTGCGTGTGTGTGTGTGTGTGTGTGTGTGTGTGTGTGTGTGTGTGTTACAGAACACAAAATGCAAATAAAATAAACAAGTAATTGCATGCAAATTTCTCATTTATGCAATGCTAATTAGTTAAGGTCATAATTACACATAAAGTTCAAATAGTAAAGGTAATACTAACCTCAATGTACCTGAACGACCAACAGTCAATTACCGGTAATAACACTTAATATCGAAGCACTGACTTGCTCATGCACGCACACTATAGACGAAATAGTAAAGCAAAATAAGCATAAGGAACGAGTGCCATACATTTGCAAATTTTCATCATATTTAACGTATTTACCAACAAATAATGGAAAAACATTAGAACAGAAGTCTCAAACTCCAGTCTTTGAGAGCTACATTCTTGCATGTTTTCCACCTCTCCCTGCTGCAACACACCTGATCTAACATGTAAGAAAGCGGTCTTCGAGGACCAGGGTTTGAAAACCCTGCATTACACCGTCGTTAATCTTACTGAGATACAAAGACACTGTGTAATGTTCTACAAACTCTGAATAAAAATGTTTGCTTTTACAGTGTAGATGGACAAGTGTTGTAGCCATGAACCGAGGTGGAATAGTATGAAAAGTATGTTGAGATACAACTGACACCATACTGACACCTGACTTTGTGTATCTGCTAACTGGGAAATGCAACACCTCTCTTCGGGAATATTTATTTCAGATTCAGCACTCGTTTCCGTTGCACTCAGTGTCCATCACCAATGTCACGAACGTAAACACCTAAGTCTGCCTCACCAATAACAGTCCAGACATCTTCAGACTCAATCACCATTGCTGTTTTCCTTCTGACCTTCCATCCAATGCTCTGTGGTGAGCGGAGACTCCTCACTCATGAGCGCTATCACGTTTTGTTTTCAGCTTGGCTTGTTTTCACGTCTCGAAAGATTACTGAGTTGTTCTTTTTTTAATGATATAGATAGTTCAGATGATTGAACTTTGTTCGGAGATAAGATGTGCCACTGATGTGTATGAACAACGTGGCACGCGGCTTCATGCCCAGGACACATTATTGACCTGTTCCAATCAGAATTATTTCCACTCTCTGCGGTTTATAGAGTTTCCATAATGCAGTAAAACTGACCTCATACTCATACAAAAATACCGCATCTGTGCACTATAATTGTGGATCATCCCACAAGTGCAAAGGTCACATGTTTTATTTCTTTGATGTGAATGAAAACACGGGCTCAAGAAATAGACAATGCTATCACGGTAACGTATGTGAAAAAAATGAAAGAATGTCTTTCAAAACCTTTGTTGAAGGGTATCATATTATTAAATGAAAACAATTCAGTGTTATAAATATTGTGCCGAAATGTAAAGGATCCACCTAAATAACAGGCTACATTGCCTCAATAACTGTCATTGTCATTCAATTGACACACGGTAGCTGCCTGTCAATAGCGGGGAATGGTTAACGGTGTGTTAAAGTAGCTTATACCACTCCTTTTTTATTTATTTATTTCTTCCGTGAATGGTATGCTTGATTTATTATTGTTCTGACATTTGAGATGTCAATTTGTGACATACATTTCAGATGAATATGGAACCAAGCGCTACAACAGGGGTGTCAAACTCATTTTTGCCGCGGTCCGCATTTCCGTTACCGTTTCCCCTGGAGGGCCGTTATAACTGGAAGCATATAAAGAAGAACGGTCTATTCCACTTTTGTTTAAGTTACTGTCAAAAGGGATTTCATAACAAGAAATATTATTCATTCATTCATTCATCTTCCGAAGCGCTTGATCCTCACTAGGGTCGCGGGGGGTGCTGGAGCCTATCCCAGCTGCCTCCGGGCAGTAGGCAGGGGACACCCTGAATCGGTTGCCAGCCAATTGCAGGGCACACAGAGACGAACAACCATCCACGCTCACACTCACACCACGGGACAATTTAGAGTGCTCAATCGGCCTGCCATGCATGTTTTTGGAATGTGGGAGGAAACCGGAGTACCCGGAGAAAACCCACGCAAGCCCGGGGAGAACATGCAAACTCCACACAGGGAGGCCGGAGCTGGAATCGAACCCGGTACCTCTGAACTGTGAAGCCGACGTGCTAACCACTGGACTACCGGGCCGCCCAAGAAATATTATTATAAATATTATTTAGTACCTCAAAGAATATTACATTTTTGGAAGAGATTTTAGCAAGCATCATGTAAGTCGACATGTTTCATTGGATTTCCCGGGCCACAGAAAATGATGTGGCGGGCCAGATCTGGCCCCCGGGCCTTGACTTTGACACCCGTGCGCTACAAGATTAAAAAAAAAAAAAAAAAAGAAAAGCAACTTCACTTAAGTTGTCAAAGGGGACATGTATTGGTCTTTAGCCGAGTTACGGATAGCCATTCTTACTGTGCACTCAGCTGATGCGTGTCGTCCTCCCGTGCTGTACCACTGGTCAGAGCGTCCTTTCTCTCCGAATTCCAGGTGCGTTTCCGGTTGTTACATGGCAAAAAATAGTCGGAGCATGCGTCCAAGTCTCCGTGGGTCACCGAGTCTAATAGAAGCTCCTATTTCTGCCCCTCCGCGCTCTGTTTTGCCTTTGCCGCCGACGAGCGGACTTTCCCCGGTCTGCTGCAGGAGTGGCGGAGTGAGGCTGCGAGTGGGAGGGAGGGGACGCGCTCGGTGGATCGACCTCTGGACCGACGGGAAGAGTAACGTACGTGTGACTCGGTATCCCACTGCACGATCTCTCAGGGATACTCCATTTACACAGCGGTGGTGTTTTAAATTCATTTATAGACGTGTTTTGTTCAAAGTAATGATTGATAATTGATTACAGATGCACTTCATGTATTTATTATGCATGGCTTTTTAACTTATAATTCACAAACGCTGACATTTAAATAGTTGTTAAGTCACATTAGTGAATGCAAACGGTGTAGGTTTTTTACACTCTTCGAATCCAATGCACTTACTTCGGCCAAACACAATTGAAAACTGTTCCGCATGGGGTTTTGTGCCATGCATTACAGCACATCAGAAATAGCCAGGCAGGGAAATTGTCTCTCCTCAATCGATCGCAATTTATATTTCACATTCTGATCTGGAAGGGAGGGCTAATTATATGACAGTGTCCAACTGCCACCCCACAGAGCCCGATCCGGACCATATCAACAAGGTCAGATCCAACAGCATCCACATCGGCGGTGACCCCCGACATCCACTCGTGCGTGGACCAGTCCTCGCGACGCGGCGGGCGGAGAGCAGTCCTTGCTGGTGAGCGGCCGCGCGGAGAGTGCGATGATTTGCTCAATAGGTTAGAGTCGGCCTGGCTGGGGGGGGCTGAGTGGTGTTGGGGGGCGTGACGCGCCTGGGGGGTGGGGGGGGGGGGCTGCCTCGCAGACAGTCCTTCGCCGACGCCGCAGCCGGTATGTCGGGGGAGAGTCGCAAAATTGTAGTCAAACCAGCCGCCAAAGCGATTGTTAATACTTTGCATGACGGCGATCTGCCGCCACCGAGCGGCGTTGGCCACCTTCAAAATAAAAGCTCCCAACCACCGTGGTTTGGATTGAATATGTTATAATCAGCGGTCAATAAACGATTAGCTGACACAGGGAGAATGAAAACTGTCTCAGAATAGCACCACGAAGCGCTCTGAAGTTGAGATACATTTCAAAATAAAAGACAACAAGTGTTTGATCCCAATGCAAACGACCCGTCTCTTAATAAAACACACACACAAAAAAAGTAAAATGTCGCAAGGTGGTCATTTTATGTCATTGCTTCTTTTTAGAGCGTAATAACAGAAATTATGCTGTGTTGTTTGAGCTGTGTGAAATAGATTTAATAAAAGAAAATTGTTTTGAATTGAAATCTTCTAATGTGTTTATTTTAAGGGAGTGAGGCATGGGGTATCCCCCTCCCCCACACTACAATGGTGTCTTGAACATTTATCAGTGTTAATCTAAACACTCAATAGTGTTATTATTACTGCACTGTCAACAATATATTTTGTTGCTCTAAATATCAATTGAGTCTTGAATATGTAACACTTAAAAGTAAATTTTACTATAACACTGTCATGTGGATGTGAAACCCCCTTGTACGCCATTTGCAGCAGTAAAAGTTTCATATTTGATCTGTACTTAATTTGATAAATTCCTTATTTTTCATGTACATTCAATAACTTAAAACAACGATATTAAATAGCATGCCAGTGTGCACCTTGTTTGTGGTTTTTGGTTGACCCCTTGCAAATTTTTACTATGCATTATCTCATTGTTTTCCTTTGTGTCTTCCTCATTGTCCAATGCGTGTCTACTGTCCCGCAGTAAATTACACACATTATGGCTCTTCTGACCCATCATGGACATACCCGTGTGTTGGAAATGTTGCCATAAAAGTGAAATAGATCAATATAGAGGTGTGTTTTTCAGCTCTTCTGCATTTTTCCAACCTAAATGAAATAATTGCTAATAATCAAGCCACACGTGTAAAATTAACGAAAACTTCCTTTAACTTTTACTTTCTTTGCCACTTACCATGTTAAAAAGATATGCAGTGTAAACTCTAAGTCCTCCTCAAGATGGCGCCATTGTTGGCAGCCATCTGCAAGAGCTCTTCCAAGAGCTCTGCTTTTTCTGTTGTCGTCGTTTTTGTCTTTTGTTTTGTCATACGGTATTTGTTGTCCTTCATTTGGACCCGTTTGTGGACCGTTTTCAACGTTTTTTGCCATGACATTCGTCAAAGGAGAAGAATCTGAGCTTGATTGTTGCGTCATATTTTTACACTGTTGACGCAACTTCCTGCAGGCTGGTCATGTATTGTGTGACGCGCAGTCTCTGCAATTGACAATTGCTTTCAGCAAAAAGGAGCAGGTACTTTCCGTCTGTTAATGGCTATAAAGGTGACATTTTAGTACCAGACCTGTTATACTGTGTTGCTATTCTGTTGCTATTCTGTTGCTAGCGTGTTGTTACCGTTTTACTGCCGCGTCACAGGCGCCGTTTGGGAAGAAAGTTATATTATTATTAATGTTAAGTTATATTATTCAAACTTTGAAAACTCTCTCTGTGTACCGTCTTTCTTTGTAAATATGTTGACATGTTTTAATGTGGGCACATGCGGCTTATATACGGGTGCGGCTTGTGTATGTACAAAATTGGTGTTCCTCTAAAAATGTAGTGGGTGCGGCTTATAATCAGGTGCGCTCCATAGTGCGGAAATTACGGTAATATATATTTTGTTCTTTTAAGCATATGTACTTTTGTTCTATCTAAATGGTCATTGGAATTTGAACTGGAGGCAAATGTTGAAATCAAACGCAAACTTTAATTGGTCAAGTACGTCAAATTTTATGCATTAAATTCTCCATACATTTAAACTGAGTTAAAGTACATGATGTCTGTAGCTTTAAGCATCCACTGTGAGTATGTGTATTTGTCCATGGAAATGCCATCCCCCTTTTTTGGTACGAGCTGTTTGCACAGGTAAGTGATGTCACAGAGCAGAGTATTTATGCCGTCAGCCACCCTGGCGCAAACGCACAGCACACAAACAAATGCCCCTTCAGACTGTGGTGTATCGTGCGGGACCAGGGCAGGAACGGAAAGGCGAGGTTCCATTCGGGAAATCAGACAGGAATGTTGGTCTGTGGGATGGTGAAATTTCCGCCAAGGCCTGCCGCTTCTTGCGGTCGTGCCTCTTATAGTGGAAGTCCAGTGGTGGGCGTAAAGCCAGAAAGCCTCCTATCTCCTCAGAGGATGAGTCAAATGAACCATTTACTGATCGCTGCCGATCTAAAAGATCTTCAGCAGACTCACTCGAGGATGAACTGAAGGATATCGGGGGATTAACGCGAGGGTCCGTGGGACGAGGGCTAATTTGTGTGGGGTCAAATGGTGCAGGTTGAATATCAGGGAGCGTTGTGGGGTCAGATGGCGCTGGCTGCGGATCAGGGAGTGCTGTGGGGTCAGAAGGAGCAGGCTGCTGCTCTTTTCCTGGGTAATGGATTGGAGGCACTGTTGGGAGGTCAGGCTCAAAGGGGAGGTCGTGACCTTGTGGCTGCAATGGGCGAAGGACGTCCACATTCTGAGGAAGGGAAAGACCAGCACACGTCACACTGATATTAACCAACTTGCTGTTCATGGCTAGTAAGGTGACATTTTAGTACATTACAATTTATGGTAACAGTATGTAATCGACAATTACACACAAATTAAGGAAAACAAATATGAAATTGGACCGGCAAATTGGTGCTTTTGTTAAATCCGGCTACTTTCATCTTCGGAAGCTGGCGAAAGTAAAGTCTCTCCATTCTCATGAGCAGCGTGAAAAAGTAATTCATACCTTTGTCACATCTCGGCTGGATTACTGTAATGCGCTTGACTTTGGAGCCAGCCAATCCTCCATTAAGTGTCTCCAGGTGCTCCAGAATGCTGCTGCTCACCTCTTAACTGATACTCGTAAGAGGGAGCACTCCTACTATGGCATCCCTTCACTTTTGTCAGAATCTATTACGGTATTTGTTTTCAAATCTTTTAACGGCATTGCCCCCATCGTACCTCTCTGGCCGGTGCCTCAGGTCTGCGGACTAGACACTATTAGAGGTACTGAGAACTGAGCGGAGGCTCACAGGGGATTGGACCTTTTCCCTTGCTCGTCCCTCTCTTTGGACTGACCTCGCGCTGAACGTGAGGCAAGCCCCCTTGCTGCCCAGCTTTAAAACTTGTCTTACCGTATTTTCACGACCATAAGGCGCCATTAAAAGTCTAGTGTATGAGCCGAGTTCCAAAGCCTGACTGAGCGCGCTTCTGGCCGACACGCTGTTTATATAGAGAAAAGGCGGGCGTAAGTGATGTCAGGCATGCGGAAGTCTGCCAATGAGTGAAGGGTGGGCGTGCCCAACAACACGGTGCGCCGAATGCTCGTGAAAATACGGTAATTGCCATTCTAGTCATCTACAGGAATGCAAGCTCACATTTGATAGTTCTTGTACTGAATGTCAAGACGTTTTGCAGATCTATCTGTGGCGTTGTATTGTGGCAGTGAAAATCTGAAGATACATCCCCAGTTCCTTGGTCTGATTTGCTTCAGAGCGTGATGAAAAGTGTTATCTTCTGTACCTGTATTTTGAACATCTCGCAGGACACGTGGACATCCGGATGAGCATGCAGGTCTCCGTGTACGGATGCTGTACAAAAGCCTGCAGTCTACGGGCAAAGGCATAACATGAGCCCAAGATTAATGAAAGATTGCAGACAGACACTAAAATGTTGCGGTTGAGAGTGAAATTCATTGGGATTTGTTTTTTAAAATACTGTCGTACTTTCAGGGGCAGAGCTAGAATTGTTTTTTTTTTTTCAGCGGGGTGGCCCGGGTGACATAATGACTCATCGAGGAGAGACCATACAATTGGTGTGTATGCATGCAGGTGCACATGCAGTTGCGAGCGCACACCCACCCGTGCACACCTGTAGCCTTACAAGTTGGTCGGTCAGTCTCAGCTGCACAACAACCATGACAGAGACATCATCGATTTATCATACCATCATGTGGTCAGGGATGGCACACATATGCCAACACACTCATAATATGAGCAGGAACAAATCTCAGTTTGAAAAAAATAAAAATGTTTAGCTGATTTTGATTTCCTAGTTAATGCATTTCGCTTTGCTTTTTTCCATTTCTATCTCATGCACTGATTCACCAATGAGAGTGAACAATTGCCACCAATAGATTCTGCAAACTGCCAATTTGCGATCCAACGGCACATTTCATGCCAATCATAAAGAGGAAGAATCATTAAGAACAATGACGGTTACTTTCCTAATTCTTCACAATTCCAAATGTTGCGCTTTTACTTATATTTCTTCCTTTTTGTATGATGCATACGTTGGGCAAGGTTATGCGTTTTCATTTCGTGCAAACCCTGAATGTGGATGGTATGATAAACAATGACTATTTAGCCATGTAGCTGTGCGCTAAGATGTGAACATAGTAGTCATGGTTAATATTCACTTCAAGTATCATCGATAACAGTAACGACTGTATTTTCTCATATGGTGGCCAGGGGTGTTGTTTACCTGAATGCCTAGACTTCCAGGCGTCTATTAATGGTTTGGAGTTTATTTGTATAAATGTATATTTAAAATATTTGCTTGTGGAGCAGAAATAGAAGTTGACTCATTGCAAACCTCAGTGTCTGAAGTGGATGTCAAGCGCTGGCAGGTGCCTTTTTCTGTCACTCCCTCCGCACACTCTTGGACTGTATATTCCACAAATCTGGCTTTCACTGGCAAAGCCTGAAATACAACATTCATATAATGAGAAAATGGCAACAAAAAAAAAGACGAACAGAAGGAGAACATGGTGAAGAATGAAGAAAAACTCAAATTTTACTTCCTGCTTGGTACACAAAACCCCACAATGTCACTTTGCTGTGTGCTCATGAGTTTCTTGTTGCATTTTCACTTTCAAGACAGATTACCGTAAATTCTGGACTATAAGCCGCTACTTTTTTTTCCAAAACTTTCAACCCTGCGGCTTATTCAGTGATGCGGCCAATATTTGTAATTTTTCTAGAGTAGAAAAGGTAAGATTAAGACCGGTGGAATATATGCGTCGAGGAAGACTGCAACTTCTTGTCTTGTGCATAAATTAAATTAGCGTGAACATACCCTCATCATGGAAAATGCAAAAAGAAAGGCATATGACGCAGCTTTCAAACTAAAAGCAATCGAGCTGTCCGATAAAGAAGGAAACAGAGCTGCTGCACGTAAACTTGGCATAAACGACGGCTCACCGTGATTTTTACAAGTACCGGTATGTTCTTTTACCAGACCTGTTATACTGTGTTGCTATTCTGTTGCTAGCGTGTTGTTACCATGTTGCTACCGTTTTACTGCCGCATCACAGGCACCGTTTGGGAAGAAAGTTATATTATTATTAAGTTATATTATTAAAACTTTGAAAACTCTCTCTGTGTACCGTCTTTCTTTGTAAATATGTTGACATGTTTTAATGTGGGCACATGCGGCTTATATACGGGTGCGGCTTGTGTATGTACAAAATTGGTTTTCCTCTAAAAATGTAGTGGGTGTGGCTTATAATCAGGTGCGCTCTATAGTGCGGAAATTACGGTAAACACTCAGCAAACTGTTGTGTACTAAAATCCGCCACCGAAATGTATCCCTCACAAACTTAAGTGCTTAATTAAATATCACACTTGTTCCGCAGCTCTGGTGATCCGCTTCACTCCAAGCCCTGCGCCCACAGTGGATCGCCTCTTATAGGACGCCAGCGCGACCTGAACAGCCAGCACAGCTTGTTGACTGTCAACAGGAAGTAGGATGGGGCAGGTTGGACATGTCTGTTGCAGCTTCTCTGCGGGGTCTGCATCAAAAAGGATGACATGTATTCATCGTGGAGGTATAGGTATGCATGTTTGTTTGAATGGAAATACTAAATACATTTTGCAAACATGTCAATTGAGACATCTGAAGCACACGGGGACAATTACCGTAAATTCCAGACTATAAGCCGCTACTTTTTTCCCAAACTTTCAACCCTGCGGCTTATTCAGTGATGCGGCCAATGTGTGTAATTTTCTAACGGCCACCAGGGGCGCTCAAGTAGAAAAGGTAAGATTAAGACCGGTGGAATATATGCGTCGAGGAAGACTGCAACTTCTTGTCTTGTGCATAAATTAAATTAGCGTGAACATACCCTCATCATGGAAAATGCAAAAAGAAAGGCATATGACGCATTGCTATTCTGCTGCTAGCGTGTTGTTAGCATGTTGCTACCGTTTTACTGCCGCGTCACAGGCACCGTTTGGGAAGAAAGTTATGTTATTATTATTGTTAAGTTATATTATTAAAACTTTGAAAACTCTCTCTTTCTTTGTAAATATGTTGACATGTTTTAATGTGGGCACGTGCGGCTTATATACGGGTGCGGCTTGTGTATGTACAAAATTGGTTTTCCTCTAAAAATGTAGTGGGTGCGGCTTATAATCAGGTGCGCTCTATAGTGTGGAAATTACGGTATTTTGATTCTTTCTTGCATTTTATCATCATTTATTTTTATTTATTTATGTATTTTGTCGTACAGCCTCATTTCAAGATGAAAATCTGCAGCACAATATCAGAATCTGACTGAATCTTAACTGGAAACAACTCATCTGTTGATCTGTCCACATTACCTGGCACAAGCGTGCAGTCATAACTGTAGAGGTAGGAGTAACCTTCCAATGTGTGGAGGATGGTTGTGTTGCAGTTACCGGAGATTTGCTGAAAAGAGAAAAGGAGAAGGAGAAATGACAAGCTCTGCTAAGAATTAGAGTGGAGATTTGAGGTACATTGATATAATCGACTCACATCCAATCAAAGAGCTGTATGTGTGTGTGTTTCCTTACATGATAACTAGTTCATGGGATTTGTCTGGAAAGTATTCATTTGGACGTGACATATTTAGGAAGCTTTCTTTTCAAATTGCATGTACTTGTACTGCAATCAAATTGGGCCGTCCAGTGGTTAGCGCGTCGCCCTCACAGTGCAGAGGTGCAGGGTTCGATTCCGGCTCCGGCCTTCCTGTGTGAAGTTTGCATGTTCTCCCTGTGCCTGTGTGGGTTTTCGCCGGGTATGCCAGTTTCCTCCCACATACCAAAAACATGCGTGGAATGCTGGTGGCCTGCGGCTGTTGGCGCAAGCTGTCAGATGATGATGTACTGTTTCCCTACGAGATGCTTTGTAGCCAGCCTCACATTCTTAGGTCTTTCATTGCTCGCTTATTTTTATCTTGTGTATTTTTGCGCGTGTGTGTGTGTGTGTGTGTGTATTATTTGTGAGACATTTTTTCATAAAGTTTGATTGATAGTTTGGTTGACTGATTGAGTGCTATTGTGTTTCGTGCTCGTGATTTGCAAATTTGTATCACTGCACAGCAAAATATTACACTGAGAGGATTTTTAAACAGAGACTTGTTTCTTGATGTCTTTTGGATCTCGTGATATTAAATTTGCAGCCATGCAGCGATTAATATTGACCTCTCAGGGTCCTCGCAAGGATAGTCCAAGTGCCCAGTTTATTTCTACTGTATGTGTGTGTGTCCCTTACTGTTTCCATGAATGGTCTGACGTCACAGCGTTTCCATGGTTTTGGACTGCCTATGTAACACTTGGTTTCCAGGACATCCAGGTCCAGGTAATACACATTGCCTGCTGGACCCTGACATGCACAAGATAAACACAAGTAAAAAGGAAGAGGACATGCAAACATTACCGGTACATAGGTTCATGAGCAAAATGGCAACAATGTAAAGGTATTCTGGAAAGTTTTTGCAGTCATCATTCAGCATTATACCTTTTATGTAAACAAGGTGCCTTCGAGTTACATCACTTAAGAAATAAATTGTCGCTGTCCTGTGAAAAACGTAATTTCCGCACTATAGAGCGCACCTGATTATAAGCCGCACCCACTACATTTTTAGAGGGAAAAACATTTTGTACAAGGTATAAGCCGCACCTGTCTATAAGCCGCAGGTGCTCATATTGTGTAACATATTTACATAGAAAGACGGTACACAGGCGGCCGTGAGAAAAATCTTGATATCGCCTGTGAGAAAAATCTTTATATAAGCCGCTTCATTAAATAAGCCGCAGAGTTGAAAGCGTGTGACAAAAGCCGCGGCTTAAAGTCCGGAAATTACGGTATGTCCATTTTTGTCATTTTTATGTTGAATGTGATACCCCTATTGACATAAAAAAATATTCTTTTTTTTTTTTAATGACAAAAATGGGCAGCGATGATATGCAACGTAGCGTGACCGCAAGAAAATAATCATTGTGTCAATGCTGACAGGCAATTAGTGTCCTTGCTCAACAAATTCAATCTTAATAATCAGAAACAAAATATGGTTTTGGCTTGGTCGAAATGAATTCATGGTCCAAAAATGGGGGGGGACTTTTTTGTGCAAGATCATTGACGGAAAAGCAATGAAGCGCTGACAAAAATAGTACTTGATTTTCCATTGCACATGATGAATATAAGTTACCTTTATACGTTTCATTTGTTTTGAGGAAAACATGGGTAATTAACGATATTGATTTATCACGTTTTAAATGATGTCCAACCGATATTCATATTCCAAGTAAATCCAAAGGACCTTGTTTTTTCCAGACGGTGTCTTCTGAAACGTTCTCAACAACCAAGCAGATGTATTACACAACCCTGAAGGATGTGTGCAAGGGCTGCTACCGTATACTGTATTATGATTCATTAACCAGCATGACCTTTCCCCATTTCACTTTGGTTAACAGCATCTCAAGCGTCACCATTGCTGTATTTCATCGGATTTCTCCAGAAATTCTTTTTCACATTGACATACATTTAATAATGGATATTTGACAACAAAACACGGGAATTGTCAACTCTCCAATTGGTTAAACCTAAAAAAAAAAACTTAAAAAACACACACACACACTGAAACGACCTTCAAATGAGCACGTTTTCTTTTCAAACATTTATCCCCACTCACCTGAGCATGTAGGTGGACATTAACAACGCGATTGAGGGCAAACTTATAGCCATCCGCGCGATCCTCGTTGATGTAAGTGACAGCCAGACGGGACAGTTTCTCCACAGCTTTGTCGTTGCAGGGAACTGGAGCAAGTTCCGTGGGCACCAGCAGGGCTGATCCCTCAGCATTCGGATACAACATCTGAATCAAAAGCAGAGCGAACTGCAGGAACGAGGTGTAAACGGATTGATGCATCATGGCAGAGGATTCTGCTCGAGCAGCTCGACGAGGCTCCGATCGAAGTGAAGTCTGTTCCTCCCTCTCTGTTTGTGCTCAGCCTGGCCCCGTGTGTTGACTTTTCGAATCAAAATAGGGAGGACTGTTGAAATCAAGCCAAGGACAAATGTTTATTTTTGTGAATGAACATTGACCGTTATTTGAACCGTGGGGGAAAAAAATACACACGATCAGTCAACCGGGGGTTTTCAATTCATAATAATCATAAGAAGAATAATAATAAGACGATGAAGAACAAGAAAAACAGAAATTATGTTTTTTAGGGGCGACGACGACGACTCAAGTCACCAAGTTCTGACTCAGTATGCAATGAGTGTATTTCACCAACAGAGGTCGCTGTATGTCTTATTGTTGGTGAGGGAAATGTTCACGAGGCAAAACTGGGTTAATGAGTCACTGATGCCAGTTTTATCATTCGCATCCATCCATCCATCCATCCATACATGCATTCTTCACCGTACCGCTTATCCTCATTGATAAGGGCCGCTTTACAAGCTGACTTTGGGCGAGAGACGAGATATCTTTGTGTTTGTGTGAGCGTGCGCGCGCGCGGGTGCGTGTGTTTTGATTGTGCACCACTGATGTCAGTGGTGCACATTTTGATCGTGCACAGCCACACTTGCATGCACCGGTGTTTTCAATAGCCAGTTGTGTTGCAGCAGAAAGAGTCTGCGGGGGGGAGATAAGGGATGCTCCAAGGACTTGCTCGACTAGCACAATGCCAGACCCAAGTTAGACAAACCTTCTTTGATGTGAGCACAGAGAACTCCCCCACTCTGCTTCATGGAGAGATGCGAGGCTGAAGTGATGCCCGGCTCCAGATACAACTGAGGCGCTTGGGCCCCTGCTGTTCACAATACAACGAAAAAAAAAAGAGAAGAGGTGGAGACGGGTGATTATTGCCATATTGTCGAAATACTTTCATTAATTATGCAAGCCATGTTTATTAGTACATAATTTAATTATGTAACAATAATTTCCACATTGCTCTGAATATATTGTGTACTATTTCCGTATTTAGCCCCTTTTGGAAGGGCGCTGAAGCAAGACATTGAAAAAAATCTCCCCAATTTTATTGTTCAAACATACACAGTATATTTTATTGTGAAAGAAAGAGAGAGAGAGAGTTGAGAAAAGGTCACTCAGTTCATGCATGACCTTGTCTAACTGAAAGGGTGTTCACACGGCACACATTTGCATCGGCGCTGCACTGAAGTATTTTGTTGCCATATATCTTACACCGGTCTAAATTTTGTGGAGCGTTCACATGTATAAAGCTGCTTACTAAAGAGAAGCGTGTTCAAAGCGGCGCTGCCCCACTTGCGTTCACGCGGCAGTTTCTGTGGCCGTGCAATGCGTAAAGTGTACTTCCTTTTCCCCGCTTTGTTCATGACATATCGAAAAAGCATGGTTTATACTTCTCCAGACAAATCCACGCTGTGGTCTGTCAGACACTGTAAAAGGATGAGAGAGAGAAAAGGAAAGATGGCGGAAGTACAACCGAGCACGAAAGCAACGTATTCTACGATTCATTCAGCAACAAATACCCGTGTGTAATCGACTCTTCTCACGCGTAGCGCGTCCACCCCTGTAGCGTTCGCTGCCGAGCAAACTAGCATTTACTCCGGAGTACATTTTTAAACCACCTCCAGGGCAGGGTTACATTTGCTCCGGTTTAAGCTGCTTTCAGGGGCGACACCGGTATAACTTTGTACGTGTGAACGCTCTACGGGGGGCAGCCCCGGTGCCACACTGGAGTAAAAGTTGCCATGTGAACACCCCTTGAGTGTATCAAACTCATGTCAAGTGAAACTTTTTCAGCCCCAGAGCCCATTTATACAGTACAGCCACGCAGACCTCTTTGATGTCGGTACTTAAAAGCACCACGAACGCACCCTGGAGGGAAATCCTGGTGCACAGAGGATGCTCGGCGCGCGCGTGTGTGCGTGTGTGTGTGTGTGTGTGTCCATGAAAGTGGATGCAGTTAGAAACAGCGTGAGCATCTGCATTTTTTTCTTCTAGTTAAATTTGTTTTTAACTAACAATCTTAACTCAACCTCTCTTCCAATCCTTCTCCTCCAATGTCTGTCTTGCAGTAAATGTCGAAGTTGTGGGGTGTTTTAATAATAAGCCCTCACGTTCATTGTCATCCCAATTGGAAATACTGTATGCTCGGCTTCATGCAAAACCTGTGATGTTCATTTTAACACTGAGAAAGTGTCTATAAGCATCCATATTACCGTAATTTCCGCACTATAGAGCGCACCTGATTATAAGCCGCACCCACTACATTTTTAGAGGAAAACCAATTTTGTTCATACACAAGCCGCACCCGTATATAAGCCGCATGTGCCCACATTAAAACATGTCAACATATTTACAAAGAAAGACGGTACACAGAGAGAGTTTTCAAAGTTTTAATCATATAACTTAACAATAATAATAATATAACTTTCTTCCCAAACGGTGCCTGTGACGCGGCAGTAAAACTGTAGCAACATGCTAACAACACGCTAGCAACAGAATAGCAACACAGTATAACAGGTCTGGTAAAAGAACATACCGGTACTTGTAAAAATCATGGTCAGCCGTCGTTTATGCCGAGTTTACGTGCAGCAGCTCTGTTTCCTTCTTTATCGGACAGCTCGATTGAAGGAACGAAAAAGACACATTTCTAGACACAGACACACACACACACACACACACACACACACACACACACACACACACACACACACACACACACACACACATGGATGCACGTGCACAAGCTCACCTCTTTACTATTATGCTCTCACTCCCCCAAGAGTAACAATGCCACAGACTTATTGATCCTGAGATGGTTTGTGGTATTAAAAAGGAATATGTGGCGAATGAGTCCAGGGTCTTGGTCAGCGGGTATCAGAGTGGAACACACGATCAATAGCGATACACAAGGTCTCTGTAATCCTAATTAACCCTCCACGTGACCACCATGGCTCATGCAGAAAGGAGCTGTCCGTCTGCAAGACAAGAAGGAAATATCATGAACTGCAAATATAAATGAAGCAAAAAGAAAACAGATCAACAAACTATAATCAACTTGCAAGTGTCTGTTCATTATTTTGTCATAAAGTCAAAAGCAGGACCAGGACCATCCTACTGCCAGTGTCAGAGATGTTTGCTTGGAGAGCAATATGTTGTCCAAAAAGACATTTACATGTGATCAGGTGTGGGTAAACAAGAAGCAAAACTTGAGAAGGAAAGGGGCAAGAGGTCCTTGACACAAAGGAAAGTGAACAAGTTAACAAAATTGACACAAAAAAACGATGCACTCTATGTGACCTATGCCGACCACATCACTTTTTGACATTGAAGAGTTTATAAAGTGATAACATAAGAGAGAACATAAACACACTCACGCAAGACAAATAGCTGGAAGAGCAAAAAGAACACCGGAAAAAAAACAGGGGAAACTGCCGTCATAGCAGAAAGATGCTAAATTAAAAAAAATACGTTTCCCAACCTTTGTTTTTTGTTTGTTTGTTTTTTCGGAATTACATATTTGACTATTTTTACACTTTCAGAAACCTTGGGCTTTGGAGTCAGAGAGTCATGGTTGAAAGCCTGCTGCACTCAGCTGTAAAGATGGCAGCTTGTTGTTGGAGAAGGGCTAGTCTTCTGTCGACGTACCTCTGAGCAAAGCCACTTTCCTCTCCCTTGTTCCTTTCTGCCCAACTCAAGAGGTGCAGGACTCTTTGCCCATGCTTTTCACCCCGACATATCTCCTGGCTTTCTTGCATGTGTGTGGTTCAAAATAATAGACCGCAATGTCAGTTTGAATTTCCCCTTAAGGGATTAGCTTGAGTACAATACCGTCATTTCCGCACTATAGAGCGCACCTGATTATAAGCCGCACCCACTACATTTTAGAGGAAAACCAATTTTGTACATACACAAGCCGCACCCGTATATAAGCCGCACGTGCCCACATTAAAACACGTCAACATATTTACAAAGAAAGACGGTACACAGAGAGAGTTTTCAAAGTTTGAATAATATAACTTAACAATAATAATAATATAACTTTCTTCGCAACGCGGCAGTAAAACGGTAGCAACATGCTAACAACACGCTAGCAACAGAATAGCAACACAGTATAACAGGTCTGGTAAAAGAACATACCGGTACTTCACAGTGAGCCGTCGTTAATGCCAAGTTTACGTGCAGCAGCTCTGTTTCCTTCTTTATCGGACAGCTCGATTGCTTTTAGTTTGAAAGCTGCGTCATATGCCTTTCTTTTTGCACTTTCCATGATGAGGGTATGTTCACGCTAATTTAATTGATGCAAAAGACAAGAAGTTGCAGTCTTCGTCGACGCATATATTCCACCGGTCTTAATCTTACCTTTTCTACTCCAGCGCCCCTGGCGGCCGTTAGAAAAATTACACAAATTGGCCGCATCACTGAATAAGCCGCAGGGTTGAAAGTTTGGGAAAAAAGTAGCGGCTTATAGTCTGGAATTTACGGTACATTAAATGAATACATTAAAAATATTTGCCCCTCAAAGAAAATCTACACTAATGAAATATTTGAATCATGGTCAAAAATGAACATTCCCAGCCGCAGTGTCAAACAACTGTACTATAGCCAATCCTGATTCAGAGTTACATATTTTGAATTTACAATTTGAAATAAATTCTTTTCCAGAGGGAAAAATGAAGTTTGAAGTGGCAAAGTGTTACTACAGGTATAAGCCAAGTGTCAGAGCACGGTTTACAGCCTTACAGTACAATGAGCTCCGATCATTATGTTTCTGTATGTATAATTTGGTGTGAACAATGCTCATGAACTCTGTGGGCACCTCCCGCTGTGGACCCCTTTTAGATAGTCCCTGTGCTTGCACATAAGGCTTTGAAGTGCCAGGTGTGTATTCTCTGTCTATCTCAAACACCCCCCCCCCCCAGACACACACACACCCACACACAAAACAATTCATTGACAACTGTCCAAAACACATTCTATCCTTGTTTTGTTGTGGTGTTCTGGGACAGATTTGGATCCTGCATAATCGGCTTCACAGGTCCTAGGTTACTACGTCTTCAGTGAATGAAAAAACACAGATTTAAAGCCTTCTACGTTGTCATAAGGGAGTGATGTTTAGAGTCTCGCCATTCATGTGGGAAATCTCTAACGCAATCCCCCCCTCTCAGTGAGGTCAATGACATTTATACGTGCACAAAAACACTTGTACGTGTGAAATACTTTGAAATGAGTTGCTACTGTGCTGGTGAAGCATTCAAGTCTGGGTATTCAGGTGTTGTTATTCCACACAGGTCTGCACACATTAATTTTTCTGTCTCGGTTTTAACCTTCAAACAAAGCTGCTGGCAACATCATTCATCCTTTTCTACACCAATTACTAATATCAGGAATCACGACTTAGATGGAGGCTATCCTATCACTTTGGACAAGAGACGGGATGCTCCTGGACTGGCCACCAGTCAGTCGCAGGTCACATTAGACACTCTCACTTTCACACCGAGGGCTCTATTTTTGTGCACAATGCTAATCTAAATTATGTATATATATATATATATATATATATATATATATATATATATATATATATATATATGTATACATACATGGGGTATTTGTCTTGTGCAAGATAAGAAATAAAAGGTCGCTAAGTACATACGTATGTACATTTAACATGAACACTGCACGCTCAATTAAGATATTAACTGGCAAACGTGAAAATGAAGGACATTTAGCTATAATTATTTTTAGTTATAGTTCACTCTAAGATGTAAATTCAGTTAGTTGTTTATTTCTTTCTTTTTTTTTTAAACGAATTTATTTCACTAGTTTTCCTTCACTTATAATAATCTCGGCATAAATCATGTCCGGAAGGGTGTTTTGCATGTATATCTGCACCTGTGTCTCTTTGAGTTTGTTTCGCAAAGATCAAGGCACAGGTGATAAAAGATCCATGATGCTTTGTTGTTCGTTTTTAGCATTAGCATACTGAGTCCATAGTCTAGGGGTCTTCAAACCTGAGGAACAAGATTGAAGAACTCGGCCATAGAAGGTGGCAAGGTTTTCTTTTTGATTTGTTGTGAAAGTCAGCCACAGTTTGAAATGCATGCAAATGACACCGACAGGACTCAGAAGTTAAACATCAAAAGTTCCAGTTCTTGTCTCTGTGCATGCTCCATCAAAAGCCTTATAACATGTGATGGCTGAGCAGTAAATCCAGTGATATGATGGGATCGACCAAAACATTCCGAATGCTCACAAAAAACAGATATTAGTTTAAAAATAACGTCGGTCTAATTAGTTTTCAGTTGTGTTTGTGAAGGCAGAATATGGCTGGAGCCACTGATTAATTAAGAGAATTAAGTCTTTGATATTAATGAGGCTCTCCCATGACACCCTTCAGAAATGTATTCAAACAACAGAAAAGTTTTCTCTCTGGCAAAATATTGACCTTTATGCTGTTTGTTCACTGATGATATGATGCATCTTTAAAATACAGATATAGACAGACGCGTCCTTAGAAATCAGATTTAAGGGGGCCACGTCTAAAGCATGGAGAAGGGGTGATTATTAATAACCTTCAGACTATTTATTTTGTTCTATATATTGTACTGTATTTTTGCCACTCCCAGTCAATATGCTTGAATGGTGCCATTTGTGACAACCGCTTGCAAGTATTATTATAGACAACATTTACAGTTCACATACATAGATGCCATCCAGAGTACGCCGAGGACATGGCCTTATTGGATGCGGTAAAGTGAAGAGATTTGTGATGATTTGGCTTCCTCCTCCGCTTGCTCCTTCGAGATGCATCATCAAGCCAGCACTCATTGGATTACGACAGATCCACTGTTTTTTGATATGATGTACCGTAATTTCCGCACTATAGAGCGCACCTGATTATAAGCCGCACCCACTACATTTTTAGAGGAAAACCAATTTTGTACATACACAAGCCGCACCTGCATATAAGCCGCATGTGCCCACATTAAAACAGATCAACATATTTACAAAGAAAGACGGTACACAGAGAGAGTTTTAATAATATAACTTAACAATAATAATAATATAACTTTCTTCCCAAACGGTGCCTGTGATGCGGCAGTAAAACGGTAGCAACATGGTAACAACACGCTAGCAACAGAATAGCAACACAGTATAACAGGTCTGCTAAAAGAACATACCGGTACTTGTAAAAATCATGGTGAGCCGTCTTCATCTTCCTCCTGTGAACTGAAGCCATCAAGTCACCGTCCTCAGTGTCGGAATTAAACAGTGTCATAAAGACCGATCTTAATCTTACCTTTTCTACTCGAGCGCCCCCCTGGCGGCCGTTAGAAAAATTACATAAATTGGCCGTATCACTGAATAAGCCGCAGGGTTGAAAGTTTGGGAAAAAAGTAGCGGCTTATAGTCCGGAATTTACGGTAGTTATAACTAACATTTATGAATATTATTTATTTGGACACATTCAACATGGCAGAAGCGCTGAGGTAACGCATCAAATAGGTTTAACGGCTGTCTGCAGCAGAAATAAAAAGGAAAAAAGGAAAAGAAAACCGATCTTCATATTCGATATACAAAGGGTTTGTGGCTTCTGTGGTTTCTTCTATGGAACGGGTTCAAAGGCTCTCTAGTTGCGCACCCCAATGTAATATGGCCCCCGAACGCACCCCACTGCAGGAAGTGTCTTGGAATGTGATTGTGGCATGGAGAGTCTAAAATGCGTAATGTATGAATCTCTCACCTAATGTCTGAACACTGTGTTCTATCCTCACCAAAATATTTGTTGACATCTCTACTAATGCACTGTTCAATCTCTGACGATATAAAAATATTACCAATTTTTTAAGGCTATGATTGTTGTGGTATTTTATAGAGTTTTCCGAATTTGTCTTGGTGACGAATGATTGTTGTTTTTGGTCATATTACACTTTTTTATGCTTCCAGGATGTGAAGCTTTAGACTGTCCACTGTCGCAGTCTATCACTGGGCTCTCATTATTTGCAAAAATGCAAGTATTTTCCAGACATGTAATGCTATGTTACACAATGCCACACACACAAAAAACTGTCAGATTCGCTTAAAAAAACATGCAGGACACTTGCACGCCAACATAGATGTATTTGTTGTGTACAGGTCTGTGTCAGGTTTGGATTCGAGAAAAGTGAACTCGGAAAGAATTGACAAAAAAGGTTATCTCAACAAAAATAGGCCATCCGACAAAGTTCAACAAAGAATGCTGGTACAGCACCAGGAAAACGAGACAACCAAAAATGTTTGCAATACAAAAGGCAAGGATAAAAAACATACACTAAATGGAAATTTATGTCAGTACATAGACTAGAAGAAACCCAAACGCGTACAATACAAAAACCGTGACGATAACCACAAGGTTGAACTACTTTCAACGGTAAGTGCCGAAAACGTGGCAGGAACAAAAACCAAGAGCGAGAACATGGAGCGTCTAGACCACAGGTGTCAAAGTCCGGTCCTCAAGGGCCGGTGTCCTGCATGTTTTCCATCCCTCCCTGCTGCAACACAGCTGATCCACCTGCTGCAACACACCTGTAGCAGCAGCGACATCACAACATTGGGTCCTCAAATATTGACCTGATTATATTGGCAGCAGGTATGCAAAGTGAAGGAAAGCCCTCCTCTGCCACTTACTGAATATTATTATATTTCACAACACAAAAAAGATACTATGATAAAATAATGGAAAAGTTAATATTATTATTAATATTATTGTTACTCTATAAAAGTTATTTTTAGAGATCCGCGTCTCAAGTTTGGGGCAAAAGCATCTCTGGTCTGCCCGCAGGGACTGGTCTGGGAATAGGTATGGATATAGCTCGAGAGGGGAAACATCATTACCGAGTCTGTTGTCTGTTAAATCAAAGTACTTCGCCGACTTTGATATAAGATCCTTGTGCTGACTGGGATGGGAGTTTGTAGCCTGGTTAACGGAGAGATGATGAATAAGTCAAACACAAAAACCTATTTCATTGTGGTTTCATGTGCGCTTTTTAGATTTGCTGAGTTGCACTGCAGTGTTCTGTTTTCTTTTCATAGCGAGTTCACAAGCAAAAGGATACTATCAAACAGAATTTGTCAAGACTGGAAATAGACAATAACATCAAACTGAATTAAATATGAGAATGCAAGAAAAAAAAAAGAAAGAAAGGAATATAATTGGCCAGAGTTGGCCATCATTTTTTATGATGGTGTTACAAGAACAGAGCTGTCTGTGAAAGTGTGTTGCTGATTCTTCTGCTCAACAGATGCATGCTGGAAAAAAAAGGGGTGGTGATGGTGGAGGTTTTGTTGAGGAACCCAAAATGTAAAAGTAGTGTTGACTAAACTGAACAACCGAAGCATCGTCTTTTTGACAGCATGCAGGGACTTTTCATGAACTGTGCTAATTTCATGTGTGCAAAAGCAAACGATGCATAAAGTTGCTCAGCGCACCACAATATTTCCAGTGACTGTCGCAGTGTTGTTGGGCGCATCAGAACGCCTGATCCTCACAAGAATCACAGGTGTGCTGGAGTGTGAACCCCAGCTGACTTTGGGCAAGAGGCAGGATACGTCCTGTACTGGTCAACTGTCAGTTGCAGAGCATTGAAATACACAAACCTTGAAAGCTCACATTCACACCTTAGAAACCATTCATTCATTCATCTTCCGAACCGCTTGATCCTCACTAGGGTCGCGGGGGGTGCTGGAGCCTATCCCAGCCGTCTCCGGGCAGTAGGCGGGGGACACCCTGAATCGGTTGCTAGCCAATCGCAGGGCACACAGAGACGAACAACCATTCATGCTCACCCCTAGGGACAATTTAGAGTGCTCAATCAGCCTGCCATGCATGTCTTTGGAATGTGGGAGGAAACCGGAGCACCGGAGAAAACCCACGCAAGCCCGGGAGAACATGCAAACTCCACAACTACAGGTATAAGCCAAGTGTCAGAGCACGGTTTACAGCCTTACAGTACAATGAGCTCCGATCATTATGTTTCTGTATGTATAATTTGGTGTGAACAATGCTCATGAACTCTGTGGGCACCTCCCGCTGTGGACCCCTTTTACATAGTCCCTGTGCTTGCACATAAGGCTTTGAAGTGCCAGGTGTGTATTCTCTGTCTATCTCAAACACCCCCCCCCCCACACACACACACCCACACACAAAACAATTCATTGACAACTGTCCAAAACACATTCTATCCTTGTTTTGTTGTGGTGTTCTGGGACAGATTTGGATCCTGCATAATCGGCTTCACAGGTCCTAGGTTACTACGTCTTCAGTGAATGAAAAAACACAGAATTAAAGCCTTCTACGTTGTCATAAGGGAGTGATGTTTAGAGTCTCGCCATTCATGTGGGAAATCTCTAACACAATCCCCCCCTCTCAGTGAGGTCAATGACATTTATACGTGCACAAAAACACTTGTACGTGTGAAATACTTTGAAATGAGTTGCTACTGTGCTGGTGAAGCATTCAAGTCTGGGTATTCAGGTGTTGTTATTCCACACAGGTCTGCACACATTAATTTTTCTGTCTCGGTTTTAACCTTCAAACAAAGCTGCTGGCAACATCATTCATCCTTTTCTACACCAATTACTAATATCAGGAATCACGACTTAGATGGAGGCTATCCTATTTCACTTTGGACAAGAGACGGGATGCTCCTGGACTGGCCACCAGTCAGTCGCAGGTCACATTAGACACTCTCACTTTCACACCGAGGGCTCTATTTTTGTGCACAATGCTAATCTAAATTATGTATGTATATATATATATATATATATATATATATATATATATATATTTTGTATATGTATACATACATTGGGTATTTGTCTTGTGCAAGATAAGTAATAAAAGGTCGCTAAGTACATACGTATGTACATTTAACATGAACACTGCAAGCTCAATTAAGATATTAACTGGCAAACGTGAAAATGAAGGACATTTAGCTATAATTATTTTTAGTTATAGTTCACTCTAAGATGTAAATTCAGTTAGTTGTTTATTTCTTTCTTTTTTTTTTTAAACGAATTTATTTCACTAGTTTTCCTTCACTATAATAATCTTGGCATAAATCATGTCCGGAAGGGTGTTTTGCATGTATATCTGCACCTGTGTCTCTTTGAGTTTGTTTCGCAAAGATCAAGGCACAGGTGATAAAAGATCCATGATGCTTTGTTGTTCGTTTTTAGCATTAGCATACTGAGTCCATAGTCTAGGGGTCATCAAACCTGAGGAACAAGATTGAAGAACTCGGCCATAGAAGGTGGCAAGGTTTTCTTTTTGATTTGTTGTGAAAGTCAGCCACAGTTTGAAATGCATGCAAATGACACCGACAGGACTCAGAAGTTAAACATCAAAAGTTCCAGTTCTTGTCTCTGTGCATGCTCCATCAAAAGCCTTATAACATGTGATGGCTGAGCAGTAAATCCAGTGATATGATGGGATCGACCAAAACATTCTGAATGCTCACAAAAAACAGATATTAGTTTAAAAATAACGTCGGTCTAATTAGTTTTCAGTTGTGTTTGTGAAGGCAGAATATGGCTGGAGCCACTGATTAATTAAGATAATTAAGTCTTTGATATTAATGAGGCTCTCCCATGACACCCTTCAGAAATGTATTCAAACAACAGAAAAGTTTTCTCTCTGGCAAAATATTGACCTTTATGCTGTTTGTTCACTGATGATATGATGCATCTTTAAAATACAGATATAGACAGACGCGTCCTTAGAAATCAGATTTAAGGGGGCTACATGTAAAGCATGGAGAAGGGGTGATTATTAATAACCTTCAGACTATTTATTTTGTTCTATATATTGTACTGTATTTTTGCCACTCCCAGTCAATAGGCTTGAATGGTGCCATTTGTGACAACCGCTTGCAAGTATTATTATAGACAACATTTACAGTTCACATACATAGATGCCATCCAGAGTACGCCGAGGACATGGCCTTATTGGATGCGGTAAAGTGAAGAGATTTGTGATGATTTGGCTTCCTCCTCCGCTTGCTCCTTCGAGATGCATCATCAAGCCAGCACTCATTGAATTACGACAGATCCACTGTTTTTTTGTATGATGTACCGTAATTTCCGCACTATAGAGCGCACCTGATTATAAGCCGCACCCACTACATTTTTAGAGGAAAACCAATTTTGTACATACACAAGCCGCACCTGTATATAAGCCGCACGTGCCCACATTAAAACATGTCAACATATTTACAAAGAAAGAGAGAGTTTTCAAAGTTTTAATAATATAACTTAAAAAAAATAATAATATAACTTTCTTCCCAAATGGTGCCTGTGACGCGGCAGTAAAACGGTAGCAACATGGTAACAACACGCTAGCAACAGAATAGCAACACAGTCTGCTAAAAGAACATAGCGGTACTTGTAAAAATCACGGTGAGCCGTCTTCATCTTCCTCCTGTGAACTGAAGCCATCAAGTCACCGTCCTCAGTGTCGGAATTAAACAGTGTCATAAAGACCGGTCTTAATCTTACCTTTTCTACTCGAGCGCCCATAGCGGCCGTTAGAAAAATTACATAAATTGGCCGTATCACTGAATAAGCCGCAGGGTTGAAAGTTTGGGAAAAAAGTAGCGGCTTATAGTCCGGAATTTACGGTAGTTATAACTAACATTTATGAATATTATTTATTTGGACACATTCAACATGGCAGAAGCGCTGAGGTAACGCATCAAATAGGTTTAACGGCTGTCTGCAGCAGAAATAAAAAGGAAAAAAGGAAAAGAAAACCGATCTTCATATTCGATATACAAAGGGTTTGTGGCTTCTGTGGTTTCTTCTATGGAACGGGTTCAAAGGCTCTCTAGTTGCGCACCCCAATGTAATATGGCCCCCTAATGCACCCCACTGCAGGAAGTGTCCTGGAATGTGATTGTGGCATGGAGAGTCTAAAATGCGTAATGTATGAATTTCTCACCTAATGTCTGAACACTGTGTTCTATCCTCACCAAAATATTTGTTGACATCTCTACTAATGCACTGTTCAATCTCTGACGATATAAAAATATTACCAATTTTTTAAGGCTATGATTGTTGTGGTATTTTATAGAGTTTTCGAATTTGTCTTGGTGACGAATGATTGTTGTTTTTGGTCATATTACACTTTTTTATGCTTCCAGGATGTGAAGCTTTAGACTGTCCACTGTCGCAGTCTATCACTGGGCTCTCATTATTCGCAAAAATGCAAGTATTTTCCAGACATGTAATGCTATGTTACACAATGCCACACACACAAAAAACTGTCAGATTCGCTTAAAAAAACATGCAGGACACTTGCACGCCAACATAGATGTATTTGTTGTGTACAGGTCTGTGTCAGGTTTGGATTCGAGAAAAGTGAACTCGGAAAGAATTGACAAAAAAGGTTATCTCAACAAAAATAGGCCATCCGACAAAGTTCAACAAAGAATGCTGGTACAGCACCAGGAAAACGAGACAACCAAAAATGTTTGCAATACAAAAGGCAAGGATAAAAAACATACACTAAATGGAAATTTATGTCAGTACATAGACTAGAAGAAACCCAAACGCGTACAATACAAAAACCGTGACGATAACCACAAGGTTGAACTACTTTCAACGGTAAGTGCAGCGTGGCAGGAACAAAAACCAAGAGCGAGAACATGGAGCGTCTAGACCACAGGTGTCAAAGTCCGGTCCTCGAGGGCCGGTCTCCTGCATGTTTTCCATCCCTCCCTGCTGCAACACAGCTGATCCACCTGCTGCAACACACCTGTAGCAGCAGCGACATCACAACATTGGGTCCTCAAATATTGACCTGATTATATTGGCAGCAGGTATGCAAAGTGAAGGGAAAGCCCTCCTCTGCCACTTACTGAATATTATTATATTTCACAACACAAAAAAAGATACTATGATAAAATAATGGAAAAGTTAATATTATTATTAATATTATTGTTACTCTATAAAAGTTATTTTTAGAGATCCGCGCCTCAAGTTTGGGGCAAAAGCATCTCTGGTCTGCCCGCAGGGACTGGTCTGGGAATAGGTATGGATATAGCTCGAGAGGGGAAACATCATTACCGAGTCTGTTGTCTGTTAAATCAAAGTACTTCGCCGACTTTGATATAAGATCCTTGTGCTGACTGGGATGGGAGTTTGTAGCCTGGTTAACGGAGAGATGATGAATAAGTCAAACGCAAAAACCTATTTCATTGTGGTTTCATGTGCGCTTTTTAGATTTGCTGAGTTGCACTGCAGTGTTCTGTTTTCTTTTCATAGCGAGTTCACAAGCAAAAGGATACTATCAAACAGAATTTGTCAAGACTGGAAATAGACAATAACATCAAACTGAATTAAATATGAGAATGCAAGAAAAAAAAAAGAAAGAAAGGAATATAATTGGCCAGAGTTGGCCATCATTGTTTATGATGGTGTTACAAGAACAGAGCTTTCTGTGAAGAGCATGAAAGTGTGTTGCTGATTCTTCTGCTCAACAGATGCATGCTGAAAAAAAAAGGGGTGGTGATGGTGGAGGTTTTGTTGAGGAACCCAAAATGTAAAAGTAGTGTTGACTAAACTGAACAACCGAAGCATCGTCTTTTTGACAGCATGCAGGGACTTTTCATGAACTGTGCTAATTTCATGTGTGCAAAAGCGAACGATGCATAAAGTTGCTCAGCGCACCACAATATTTCCAGTGACTGTCGCAGTGTTGTTGGGCGCATCAGAACGCCTGATCCTCACAAGAATCACAGGTGTGCTGGAGTGTGAACCCCAGCTGACTTTGGGCAAGAGGCAGGATACGTCCTGTACTGGTCAACTGTCAGTTGCAGAGCATTGAAATACACAAACCTTGCAAGCTCACATTCACACCTTAGAAACCATTCATTCATTCATCTTCCGAACCGCTTGATCCTCACTAGGGTCGCGGGGGGTGCTGGAGCCTATCCCAGCCGTCTCCGGGCAGTAGGCGGGGACACCTGAATCGGTTGCTAGCCAATCGCAGGGCACACAGAGACGAACAACCATTCATGCTCACCCCTAGGGACAATTTAGAGTGCTCAATCAGCCTGCCATGCATGTCTTTGGAATGTGGGAGAAACCGGAGCACCGGAGAAAACCCGCGCAAGCCCGGGGAGAACATGGAAACTCCACACAGGGAGGCCGGAGCTGGAATCGAACCCGATACCTCTGCACTGTGAAGCCGACGTGCTAACCACTGGACTACTGGGCCGCCCCCTTAGAAACCAGTGATGTATGCATTCCTCGAATATGACCAGGTTTTTGGGTAATAAATCGAACATGTTATTTTGAGCAGACCACATTAAAGTTACTTATCTAATAAACTCTGGTCTACATGTTATGTCAATTTATCAGTAGATCAATCAATCGGTCAATCAAAATTGTATTTATATGGCACCTTTCATACTTTAACCCTTGTGCAGTAATACAGTTTGTCACGTTCTCAGTATTTGTCCCAAATTGGGTTGCGCTTTGAGGTGTGACAACTTTTTTCACTTTTGAATTTTTTTTCACTTTCAACTTTCAAAATGTTCAGTGGCATCAGGCCAAGACATACATATCATTACTTATTTATTTATTTATATTTGGCGCCCTCTATGAGCCACAGCAGCAGGAGTGTGTCAATCACACAGTCACTATGCTGCATATGTAAATAAAAAAAAACACCCAGTCCAAATCTTGCATATGACATAAATAGAGCCTTGAATATGTCACCAAACCGCAGGAACAGAATTGTATTTCATGCCTGTTTTTTTCTGTAATGGCCATTTTTAAAAAAATGTGACATCAAACATATTTGTCCCAAATTGGGTTGCGCTTTGAGGTGTGACAACTTTTTTCACTTTTGAATTTTTTTTCACTTTCAACTTTCAAAATGTTCAGTGGCATCAGGCCAAGACATACATATCATTATTTATTTATTTATTTATATTTGGCGCCCTCTATGAGCCGCAGCAGCAGGAGTGTGTCAATCACACAGTCACTATGCTGCATCTGTAAATAAAAAACCCACCCAGTCCAAATCTTGCATATGACATAAATAGAGCCTTGAATATGTCACCAAACCGCAGGAACAGAATTGTATTTCATGCCTGTTTTTTCTGTAATGGCCATTTTAAAAACATGTGACATCAAACATATTTGTCCCAAATTGGGTTGCGCTTTGAGGTGTGACAACTTTTTTCACTTTTGAATTTTTTTTCACTTTCAACTTTCAAAATGTTCAGTGGCATCAGGCCAAGACATACATATCATTATTTATTTCTTTATTTATATTTGGCGCCCTCTATGAGCCGCAGCAGCAGGAGTGTGTCAATCACACAGTCACTATGCTGCATATGTAAATAAAAAACCCACCCAGTCCAAATCTTGCATATGACATAAATAGAGCCTTGAATATGTCACCAAACCGCAGGAACAGAATTGTATTTCATGCCTGTTTTTTCTGTAATGGCCATTTAAAAAAATGTGACATCAAACATATTTGTCCCAAATTGGGTTGCGCTTTGAGGTGTGACAACTTTTTCACTTTTGAATTTTTTTCACTTTCAACTTTCAAAATGTTCAGTGGCATCAGGCCAAGACATACATATCATTATTTATTTATTTATTTATATTTGGCGCCCTCTATGAGCCGCAGCAGCAGGAGTGTGTCAATCACATAGTCACTATGCTGCATATGTAAATAAAAACCCACCCAGTCCAAATCTTGCATATGACATAAATAGAGGCTTGAATATGTCACCAAACCGCAGGAACAGAATTGTATTTCATGCCTGTTTTTTCTGTAATGGCCATTTAAAAAAATGTGACATCAAACATATTTGTCCCAAATTGGGTTGTGCTTTGAGGTGTGACAACTTTTTCACTTTTGAATTTTTTCACTTTCAAAATGTTCAGTGGCATTAGATCTAGCCATACATATATAGTTTGCATTACTTTTTCTTGAATAACAAAATGAGTATTGGGTTATGACTCTATATAAGTAACTCTAACTCTATGTGTCCAATATTGTGTATAGCGTTTATATAGATATCAGAGTGAAAAAATGTTGTACATGGTAATTAGAACCTTGAAAAAGTATAAAAGTCACAAAAACTATGAAAAATGTTGAAGTAACATACTTTATAACAAACAAACAAAACAACCAGCAACTAATATGCAAACTTGATAACAAAAACGAAAAACAAACACAAAACTTTTTTTTTTTTTTTTTTACAATCAGAACAAATGGTTGTAGTGTGTTTGTGGCGGATTGGCCTTTCCACATCTGCCACAATAATTCGAAGCATGAAGCGGTTTTTCGCAAAAGCTATACGTATTGCTTTCTTTTTCGCATGTCCTCTTCCTGCAGCTGCTGCAGGGCTGCTGTGCAGCTGCAGTTGCAGTGTTGGTGTGTTTACGTGCATAAACAAATGTAAAACTCATTCATTCATTCATCTTCTGAACCGCTCGATAAATGTAAAAGTCGATTCTCAAAAAATAACACTTGATTTTCAAAACAACGTCCAGCCAGTAACTATCGTTACGCGTTGAGTTTCTTGCGTGCTGCACCCTCAAACAAGCCAATCATGCCAATCAATCAGGGCACTGGGCATGCCCGTGCACAAATGCACATTGTGAGTCGCGATCTACTGGCGTGAAGACGAGAAAAGACTGATGAGCCCATCATTTCAAATGGCCGTAAGTACACTCCTAAAAGCGTGGCTGTTTCGCCTGTGCTGGCGCGTTCACGTGAGCGCGTAGCGCGCGTCCGCGTTCATTACGAGCCCACACGGCCGGGACGTGCATTGCATAACAGTTTGACCAATTCAAAAGTCGATTTTCAAAAATAACACCTGATTTTCCAAAAAACACCCAGCTAGCAATGCTCTACAAACTGCATTACATTGTTTTGCGCGTGCGGCGTGCGTGCAAACCAATGTAATTTATGTGCAACATACGCGGGTGGGACATCTTAAGAGGTGACACCAGGAAGTTGAGTCTGTCTGGGTGACGTCTCTGCAAGAGGCGCGTCACGACCTCACATTCAAATGTGCACAAAATGGCGGAAAAATACTGCTTCGATGTCTTTGCAACAGAATAGCAACACAGTATAACAGGTCTGCTAAAAGAACATACCGGTACTTGTAAAAATCATGGTGAGCCGTCTTCATCTTCCTCCTGTGAACTGAAGCCATCAAGTCACCGTCCTCAGTGTCGGAATTAAACAGTGTCATAAAGACCGATCTTAATCTTACCTTTTCTACTCGAGCGCCCCCCTGGCGGCCGTTAGAAAAATTACATAAATTGGCCGTATCACTGAATAAGCCGCAGGGTTGAAAGTTTGGGAAAAAAGTAGCGGCTTATAGTCCGGAATTTACGGTAGTTATAACTAACATTTATGAATATTATTTATTTGGACACATTCAACATGGCAGAAGCGCTGAGGTAACGCATCAAATAGGTTTAACGGCTGTCTGCAGCAGAAATAAAAAGGAAAAAAGGAAAAGAAAACCGATCTTCATATTCGATATACAAAGGGTTTGTGGCTTCTGTGGTTTCTTCTATGGAACGGGTTCAAAGGCTCTCTAGTTGCGCACCCCAATGTAATATGGCCCCGAACGCACCCCACTGCAGGAAGTGTCTTGGAATGTGATTGTGGCATGGAGAGTCTAAAATGCGTAATGTATGAATCTCTCACCTAATGTCTGAACACTGTGTTCTATCCTCACCAAAATATTTGTTGACATCTCTACTAATGCACTGTTCAATCTCTGACGATATAAAAATATTACCAATTTTTTAAGGCTATGATTGTTGTGGTATTTTATAGAGTTTTCCGAATTTGTCTTGGTGACGAATGATTGTTGTTTTTGGTCATATTACACTTTTTTATGCTTCCAGGATGTGAAGCTTTAGACTGTCCACTGTCGCAGTCTATCACTGGGCTCTCATTATTTGCAAAAATGCAAGTATTTTCCAGACATGTAATGCTATGTTACACAATGCCACACACACAAAAAACTGTCAGATTCGCTTAAAAAAACATGCAGGACACTTGCACGCCAACATAGATGTATTTGTTGTGTACAGGTCTGTGTCAGGTTTGGATTCGAGAAAAGTGAACTCGGAAAGAATTGACAAAAGGTTATCTCAACAAAAATAGGCCATCCGACAAAGTTCAACAAAGAATGCTGGTACAGCACCAGGAAAACGAGACAACCAAAAATGTTTGCAATACAAAAGGCAAGGATAAAAAACATACACTAAATGGAAATTTATGTCAGTACATAGACTAGAAGAAACCCAAACGCGTACAATACAAAAACCGTGACGATAACCACAAGGTTGAACTACTTTCAACGGTAAGTGCCGAAAACGTGGCAGGAACAAAAACCAAGAGCGAGAACATGGAGCGTCTAGACCACAGGTGTCAAAGTCCGGTCCTCAAGGGCCGGTGTCCTGCATGTTTTCCATCCCTCCCTGCTGCAACACAGCTGATCCACCTGCTGCAACACACCTGTAGCAGCAGCGACATCACAACATTGGGTCCTCAAATATTGACCTGATTATATTGGCAGCAGGTATGCAAAGTGAAGGGAAAGCCCTCCTCTGCCACTTACTGAATATTATTATATTTCACAACACAAAAAAAGATACTATGATAAAATAATGGAAAAGTTAATATTATTATTAATATTATTGTTACTCTATAAAAGTTATTTTTAGAGATCCGCGTCTCAAGTTTGGGGCAAAAGCATCTCTGGTCTGCCCGCAGGGACTGGTCTGGGAATAGGTATGGATATAGCTCGAGAGGGGAAACATCATTACCGAGTCTGTTGTCTGTTAAATCAAAGTACTTCGCCGACTTTGATATAAGATCCTTGTGCTGACTGGGATGGGAGTTTGTAGCCTGGTTAACGGAGAGATGATGAATAAGTCAAACACAAAAACCTATTTCATTGTGGTTTCATGTGCGCTTTTTAGATTTGCTGAGTTGCACTGCAGTGTTCTGTTTTCTTTTCATAGCGAGTTCACAAGCAAAAGGATACTATCAAACAGAATTTGTCAAGACTGGAAATAGACAATAACATCAAACTGAATTAAATATGAGAATGCAAGAAAAAAAAAAGAAAGAAAGGAATATAATTGGCCAGAGTTGGCCATCATTTTTTATGATGGTGTTACAAGAACAGAGCTGTCTGTGAAAGTGTGTTGCTGATTCTTCTGCTCAACAGATGCATGCTGGAAAAAAAAGGGGTGGTGATGGTGGAGGTTTTGTTGAGGAACCCAAAATGTAAAAGTAGTGTTGACTAAACTGAACAACCGAAGCATCGTCTTTTTGACAGCATGCAGGGACTTTTCATGAACTGTGCTAATTTCATGTGTGCAAAAGCAAACGATGCATAAAGTTGCTCAGCGCACCACAATATTTCCAGTGACTGTCGCAGTGTTGTTGGGCGCATCAGAACGCCTGATCCTCACAAGAATCACAGGTGTGCTGGAGTGTGAACCCCAGCTGACTTTGGGCAAGAGGCAGGATACGTCCTGTACTGGTCAACTGTCAGTTGCAGAGCATTGAAATACACAAACCTTGAAAGCTCACATTCACACCTTAGAAACCATTCATTCATTCATCTTCCGAACCGCTTGATCCTCACTAGGGTCGCGGGGGGTGCTGGAGCCTATCCCAGCCGTCTCCGGGCAGTAGGCGGGGGACACCCTGAATCGGTTGCTAGCCAATCGCAGGGCACACAGAGACGAACAACCATTCATGCTCACCCCTAGGGACAATTTAGAGTGCTCAATCAGCCTGCCATGCATGTCTTTGGAATGTGGGAGGAAACCGGAGCACCCGGAGAAAACCCACGCAAGCCCGGGGAGAACATGCAAACTCCACACAGGGAGGCCGGAGCTGGAAT
The DNA here is from genome assembly GCA_026261675.1 of Hippocampus mohnikei. Taxonomy (NCBI): domain Eukaryota; kingdom Metazoa; phylum Chordata; class Actinopteri; order Syngnathiformes; family Syngnathidae; genus Hippocampus; species Hippocampus mohnikei. The sequence goes on along the minus strand of JAKGUB010000332.1, from coordinate 16,951,940 downwards.
CGAACCCGATACCTCTGCACTGTGAAGCCGACGTGCTAACCACTGGACTACTGGGCCGCCCCCTTAGAAACCAGTGATGTATGCATTCCTCGAATATGACCAGGTTTTTGGGTAATAAATCGAACATGTTATTTTGAGCAGACCACATTAAAGTTACTTATCTAATAAACTCTGGTCTACATGTTATGTCAATTTATCAGTAGATCAATCAATCGGTCAATCAAAATTGTATTTATATGGCACCTTTCATACTTTAAAAGCAACACAAAGTGCTGCACAAAACAAATGATAAAAGACAAAAACAAATTTCCTGTAGGATGCACAGTTGAAAGAATAAAATCTTACAGTACTTCCAGTTCATTTTGATCCCAACCTGAAAAATATTTTATTTTGAAAAGGGACGGATTATCTGTTACATCTGTCTAGGACTCGACGCTTGTGAAATCTTGGTTGCATGATGCTAGTATCAAAGCCACGAGCTTGCTAAATGAATAAAAAACAGACATATTTGGAAGGTTTCTTGGCAATGGGGAAAAGTTCCAGTGATGAGATAAGCATAGGTGTCAAACTCCGGTCCTGGAGGGCCAATGCCCTGCATGTTTTCCAAGTCTCCCTGTTGCAACACACCTGATTCAAATGATCAGATCATCAGCAAGCTCTGAGGAAGCCTGACATTGAACCTGTTCATTTGAATCAGGTGTGTTGCAACAGGGAGACTTGGAAGTCTGACACCTATGAGATAAGGCAACAGTCTATGACCAGAAGGGGGAAAAAAAAAGGTCCATTTTACAGACAATAGAGGAGTTTGGGCTTTTCCGCCTTTCTCACAATGTTGTGCCGAATGGCAAGACCCACTAACAAAGCGGCATTGGCCATTCGTCATGCATTGCTGGCTGCAAGAGTCGGCACAAAAAGATTTCTTTCGACTCCAGAAAATCTTTACAAAACAAGGATTTGACACCCACCCAAAGGAATCGCGATTGATACCGTAAAATGAGCATGTTGTCACCTAAACTATGTACCCGTTTTATGGTCATCACAGTGAAAAATCACATGGAAATACACTTTTTTAAACCTGTCTCACATGTGTTTCCATTTTTTTGCGCAACTCTTCAGCAAAATTGGGCTGCTAATTGATTTTATTATTAGAAAAAGTGAAGGTGCTTTTGTATTATTCAGTTTGAGTTTCAAAGGTTGATATTTCAAAACCATTATGCTGAAGAAAATAGTAGATATGACATCCCAAACCCTTTGCTAACCATATAGTATACGGTTGGCAACGTACAGTATCCGGCGTATACTGCACGTAAAAACAATGCTAATGTTCATGACTCCACCAAACTGCTATACGAATGTAAAATGCGAAAAAGTACAAAACACTCTGGCTCAGCTTTAACAATGAATGAAAAGACATGCCATGACAGCACATGATTTGTACTGTTTTGAGACAAACATTGGAAGTCACAACTTGTTTACTGCCGTAGATGCATTTCTTGGTGTTGGTTATCTGCAATTTGTACTTTTATTCCTGAACATATGGGGACCACCACAAACCCAGTTTGCCTGACATGATAGACACACAATAACTTTCTTGAAATGCCCCAATTGGCTACTTGTATATGATTCGACTTCTTGTTGAAAAGAAAGGAATTTCTGTGAATCTAATCAATAAATAGCATGGGACTTTCTCACAATGATGATGTATTTCTTTAATGCATATCTCATTATGTGTCTGGCCTTTGAACCTTACTTTACCGATGAGGTCAAACGTCCCTGGAGGCCTCATTATACTCCAATGGAGGATCGGATTAAAGAATCATTCATGGAATAATACGGGCCCTGGTTTATTGCTATAAATTAACGCACACTCTCTAAGCGGACAGTGCTGAGCTCACTTCGGAACACCATGCAGACCCATGTATGGTCCTTTAATAAAACGATGGACCGGTGAAGTAAGCCAAATAAAATTTTGTTGCACAGTAAATAGAAGAGCAGCAAGTTTGGGCCTCGATTATTGTTCGGCTAGCATGTACCGTAATTTCCGCACTATAGAGCGCACCTGATTATAAGCCGCACCCACTACATTTTTAGAGGAAAACCAATTTTGTACATACACAAGCCGCACCTGTATATAAGCCGCATGTGCCCACATTAAAACATGTAAACATATTTACAAAGAAAGACGGTAGAGAGTTTTCAAAGTTTTAATAATATAACTTAACAATAATAATAATATAACTTTCTTCCCAAACGGTGCCTGTGACGCGGCAGTAAAACGCTAGCAACATGGTAACAACACGCTAGCAACAGAATAGCAATGCGTCATATGCCTTTCTTTTTGCATTTTCCATGATGAGGGTATGTTCACGCTAATTTAATTTATGCACAAGACAAGAAGTTGCAGTCTTCCTCGACGCATATATTCCACCGGTCTTAATCTTACCTTTTCTACTCGAGCACCCCTGGCAGCCGTTAGAAGAATTACATAAATTGGCCGCATCACTGTATAAGCCGCAGGGTTGAAAGTTTGGGAAAAAAGTAGCGGCTCATAGTCCGGAATTTACGGTATGTCAAATTTACATTCGCCTCACAGTACGGAGGTCGTGGGTTTGAATCCAAGCTCCGTCCGGTTTTCCTGTGTCAAGTTTGCATGTTCTCTCCGTGCCTGTGTGGGTTTTCTTCGAGTCCTCCGGTTTCCTGCTACATTCCAAAAACATGCATGGAAGATTAATAGAAAACTCTAAATTGTCGCTAGGTGTGACAATGATCTTGAATGGTTGTTTGTCAATGTGTGTCCTACGATTGGCTGGCAATCAATTCAGGGGTGTATGTCACCTACTGCCCGAAGATGGCTGGGATAACCATCAGCTCACCCGCAACCCTTGTGCGTGAGGATAAGCGATTTAGATAATGGATGGATCGTGGATGGATGAATTATGAAAAAAAGAAATGATATCTTTGCTTTTACATTGTCCTTTTTTTTTATAGGCGGCCTCTTGCCTAAGGGTTCCAAGGGGTCTACAAAGGCCCCTGCTACTGTGCTACAAAATCTCACACTGTCAACAGGGAAACTTTTTTCATGCACAAAATCAGGTCTTTATTCTAGATGCAAACAAATACAGTCGATAGAGAAAGAGGAACGACGACGTATTCCTTGCCAGTTTGTTCATGACTCCCCGTTGCTAAAAATGGATATTGAGTGCAGCGGGTTAAATGAGGTGAAGTCTTTCTTTTTAGGCATCTGCTCTGACGGGGCAAACATTTGAAATATTAACCAGGCCGGGACTGTACAAGATAAATCGCAAACCAAATTTGTTCAAAGAAGGATGGCGAGAATTGTATGGAGGTAAGGACAAAGACGTCAACTAATATTTCCAACGTCTATGGTTCAAAAACACTTTAAGAAAGTCTGTGAAAATGAAAAACTTTCTTTGGCACTGATTGTTTGGCTGCTTGCCTCAAGATTCCCGGAAAATTACCGCAATTTCCGCACTATAGAGCGCACTTGATTATAAGCCGCACCCACTACATTTTTAGAGGAAAACCAATTTTGTACATACACAAGCCGTACCTGTATATAAGCCTCATTAAAACATGTAAACATATTTACAAAGAAAGACGGTACACAGAGAGAGTTTTCAAAGTTTAAATAATATAACTTAACGATAATAATAATAATAATATAACTTTCTTCCCAAACGGTGCCTGTGACGCGGCAGTAAAACGGTAGCAACATGGTAACAACACGCTAGCAACAGAATAGCAATGCGTCATATGCCTTTCTTTTTGCATTTTCCATGATGAGGGTATGTTCAAGCTAATTTAATTCATGCACAAGACAAGAAGTTGCAGTCTTCCTCGCCGCATATATTCCACTGGTCTTAATCTTACCTTTTCTACTCGAGCACCCCTGGCGGCCGTTAGAAGAATTACATAAATTGGCCGCATCACTGAATAAGCCGCAGGGTTGAAAGTTTGGGAAAAAAGTAGCGGCTCACAGTCCGGAATTTACGGTAGTTTATACACTAAATCTATGCAGAGGAGCGAATACATCAATGACAAGCAACAACTTAGCTGTTCACATTTTATCCAACATACTCATTACAACACAAGGAGAGCATGGAGGTGTGCCGGGTGAAGGCTCATCTGCTGTCACGTCATCGCTCGGTGTGATGAACATTGCGACAGTAACTTGGCTAAATGGGGGAAAACCTGTCCTATAGTTCTGGGTCCCCCACATCGGAGGGGCCTGTGTCATGGGAATTTGAATTTTCAAAGAGTCACTGACCTCTTTGTGTGGGGTGAAATCATTCCCTGCTCTCTTTAAATTTTAATCGTGCAGGTTGTGCAAAGTTATTCAAAATTCTGCTCGAGCCTCTCTTTTTTTCCCCTTTCTTGAGTTCTTCCTCACTTACCAAAGTGATGCATTCTTAAAAATAGAAGACTATTCAAATCTCTTAAGGTGATGGACTAATTTCATTCAGTGCACGCACATATAGGAGTAAAATCACTTTATTCGCAAATAGTTGACTCCAACAACTGCGACAACTGTGACAAAGAGGAAAGAGGACGATGCCGCTGCCTGGAGGTTTTTAAGCAAACAATGACATGAAAGGAAATTGTTTCCGGATAAGACAGGTATATTTAAAATTTAAACTATTAATATAGGACATGGGCGGCCCGGTAGTCCAGTGGTTAGCACGTCGGCTTCACAGTGCAGAGGTACCGGGTTCGATTCCAGCTCCGACCTCCCTGTGTGGAGTTTCCATGTTCTCCCCGGGCTTGCGTGGGTTTTCTCCGGGTGCTCCGGTTTCCTTCCACATTCCAAAGACATGCGGGGCAGGCGGATTGATCACTCTAAATTGTCCCTAGGTATGAGTGTGGGCGTGGATGGTTGTTCGTCTCTGTGTGCCCTGCGATTGGCTGGCAACCGATTCGGGGTGTCTCCCGCCTACTGCCCGGAGACGGCTGGGATAGGATACAGCACCCCCCGCGACCCTAGTGAGGATAAAGCGGTTCGGAAGATGAATGACTGAATGAATATAGGACATTATTAAAATTAGTTGGGGGCATAGGTTCGCAATATATAGACGAGTGGTAAAAATACGATTTTCAATTATTCCACAGCTACACAGAGCAATGCTTTGAATCTTTTGAATGTACACGGTGAAGTGATTCATGAAATATTTACAGTCGTAGGTCACACTGCCAGTGTCCTACGTATGAAGAACATAAATATACTGCATCATTTCATCATGTTACAGCAGTTGATTCTCACATAAGGGCGGAAAAAATGGTACTCACTACATCCTGGCAGCATTGAGGGAACTAGAGGAAGACAGTGCAAGCACAGGTCCCTCCAGAAGAACTACCTACTAAATATAGACTTCAGAGACTTGGGAGAAGAAAGAACAATAGTAGGCAGGGAAAGCTAGGGGGTTGTGCAGTATGAGGCAGTGAGGTGGGAGGAAGGACTGCAAGGGAAGACGAGAGGTTTCAAAATGCAGACGAAGGAAAGATGGCACAGGGATAGTCTGACCTACTGATATTTCAAACATTTGATTCCTAATACGGCGTCTATCCTATTAACATTTGCAAGTAGGACTCAATCTATATCTGATTGAAAAGGTAAGTTGAATTATAATGAGTAATAATAATAATAATAATAATACATTTTGAGTGTCCACACACACACACACACACACACACACACACACACACACACACACACACACACACACACACACACACACAGTTCATTCCCAAAACTGACATTTCCACCCATGCGCCCCTCAGTTGGGCATTCTTGTTGAGGCTGCGAGTGTGCAGAGTGTCCCAATTCTCAAAAGTGCTCTGTCGCCCCGCCCGTTTTGCACCTGTGTTCACACTTTAGCTGAGCCTGCATCCACAACACCTCAGCCGAAAAATAGTACCCACAATGCTTAGCGGATTTGACCAAAATAGCGGGAAACTGTTGACATTCAGCGAGCTTCCTGTACCCGTGCTGACAAAATCCAACACAATGGGGTACGTCGATGACGTAACACGCACCGTCCCGATTCTGCAATTTTCGTACGCTTGTAACCAGCGCGCTTGAACACAGCCTGCACTTGTACAGTACGACGTGTACACTTCAACAACGACCGTAGGGTGTAATGTTGGTATTGGGCCTTGTCTCACGTCTAGTCAGGGACTAACACACAGTAACCTTACTATGTGTTGATAAGCAATACAGACTTCCCAAGTGAGGTCACCGCCATTGCCTCTTTTTTGCCCTTCAAGCTGCCATCATGATTTGTGAGGACGCAGGTTGCCACCTGAGGCTCCGTGACTTAGATTACCAAATGTCCTTATCCCCCCCCCTTACATATGAAGGCTTGATTAGCATGTGTTTAGCCTGGTTTTCTTTTGGAAAGCTTACAAAATCTCTTGCAAAAAAAAAATGAACTGTCGCTCAAAAGACGTTCACAGGCGCATTTGCAAAATCGTACAAAACAGGCAGAAATATGCTACATTCAGTTCCCCTTCGCCCAAAGTATGAATGAGTTCATGAACTTTCGGTCGTTGAAATTGGCTCAGGTACAGCACGGCTCGCGTCACATACGTGGCCGACGACATCAAACGCACTCTGCACACACTGTCATCTCTTGGTCCCAGCGAGTCAGTTTCTGCCTCTGCAATGTTAATCACTGGTGCACCTTCACCGGCCCGATTTGAATGGGAATGAGGAGACTGTACAGTACTTCGCTTGTCTGGGAGTTGACTTGTTCCATCCCATAATGGCACCCAACGGCACACATGCCCCATTAAGTCCAATTCTACCGGTGCAAAGTCTATGAAAATACCAAAAAGAAAACTTGACCCATGCGCATCGTTAGACTGCGCTTTACACTCGGCTCGCGCTCTGCACAAACACTGTGAGTGCCCTGACAGTTGAATCTTTTATGTACAAATGATAAGCAACGGGTGCTTCTACTCAACCGGCAGGTAAATGAGATCCCAGGGAGCTCGTCTAAGTAGAAGCACCTGTGAGTAGAGCCGAACCGAGTTTTTATTTTCTGGACCTGGATTTGACACCTCTGCCTGTATGACATTTCAAGGTTAGAGACAGCATAAGAATAGTTTTCACACAGTACAAGAAGGGCACACTCATTTATCATTTTGTTTCACATTTATGGCCTACTGTATAAGTGTTTTGTAGGTTAGGGATAGACTAAAGGCGCGTTCCCACGTTGCAATTTGTGGCCTAAGTTTTGTGGCATGCAACACATTGCAACGTGTGAACCCCGAAGTTGGTCTGACCTTTGTGGCATGCAACGTGTTGGACGCGTGTTGCATGAAATAGGACTTGCTCTATTTTCTTGCAACGTGTTGCATGAACCCAACCAATCAGAACGCGTTGTGCTATCACGTGACAAAAACATCACGTCGTTATGTAAACACGGAACGCGGAAGTATAATGGCGTCGACACAGAAATCCCCAAAAATCGAGCTCTCATTTTGATACACGAAAGGTTCATTAATTATTAAAAGTTCCAAATTGGTGCGATCCATTCGAAGGAAATTTCTGAAATTATCGGGGTCCTCGGCCGCCAACTCCTGCATCAGAGCGTTGTAAGCGCCGAGTTCTTGCCGTCTCCCGATTCACGGTCGTACCCAAAACCACCGTTTGGGTTTTGGCTCCTCTAGCTCGGCTAGTAGACCGATAGCTGCCAGTTCGAGGAGATCATCGTCGCTGTCGTATTGACAATTAGCCGCCATAGTCGCAGAACGAAATATGTTGCTTTAGCAACGTTAAACGCGCATTCGGAAAAATATTCTCGCGAGATTTGAAATTGTTTGCAACTGTTGCAACGTGGGAACACATTCGGTTTGCAACATCATATTTGAAATTGCAACGTGGGAACGCGCCTTAAAGCAGTTTTTGACGAAAGTTATGTCGCCACCGTAGGAATAGTGCCTTAATAAGTGAGCATTCTCGCCTGGAATTGCCTTTATTTGGGTTGAATTCTGCCAAGGCTGGCCTTTCTCACGATTCTGTTCATAAGTCAATTGTTGACGTGACTTTTTACGGAATCAGCTTTTTGTTCACTGTACATTTGAACAGTGCAGAGTTCTGTTAAGATGTGTGCCAGTCTCTCCGGTACTGTCATATTTACTTAACCATCCCAGTAAATAGAGATAGCGACTTCTGACTGCTGCTTAATAATAGATCAGGCCATTGCCTGCAGAGAGTTATGTGTGGGACAAGAGAGGTGAAGCAGTGACATGAAAAGAGGGTGAGACCGGGACAAGCTTCCTCTTCACCAGTAATGATGCCCCAAAAGAAAAAAAAATGCTTTACATCAGTAGAGCACGGTCAGAAAGGAGGGTGTTAATTATTTATCTTGGGAGTTGCTGGAGGAACGCTTTGGCCAACTGTCTATGACAAAATGCATGTGCTTCCTTCTCCTCCTGTTTCATTGACTTATAGAAGAGATTGGCGTCTCCTCGGCCAGCGATGAGACGGACGGACACCGTAGACAAAGAAAAAGTAGACACGAGTTTGTGAAAACACAATCACTGCCTACCTTCGTTGAGACCTGACGCGGAGGCATGGGACGACACACTTGCAGCGCGTTAACTATCGCAGCTCACGTGTGTCATGATTCGATTTGGGACCAACAGGTGGCACTGTAGGGCTCTCCCTGAGCTGCACACCTGTTGGTCGTTTAGCAATTAGTAGTATAAGAGGACTCCCTCCCGAGCAGTCAGTGTCGGGTCATTGTTGCTGTTGTTTGCTACTGTCATGTTTGTTTGTTTGCTGCCATCGGGTTTGTCATGTTTCAGTTACTGTTATGTTTTATCTTCAGTCATGATTTTTGTTTGATACTTTGGACTTTGTTTTGGACTTAGTTTTCTGTTTTATTAAATATAATTCGTCAAGTACACCTTGCTCCTCTCTCCTGCCTGCTCTTTGGGGTCCACCACCACCACGCAACGTGACAACGTGTACCGTTTTGGAATTCTTCTCTCAGCCCTCCAGATTCCCATTCTTTGCGTGTGCCATCGGTGAACTGTACATGAAACAAACTCTGAATGAGAAAATTAATAATAATAACAATGAAAGATATAGCGCAACCGCTCTGATCCCAAGATGCAATTGCAGACTGACGACCGCGAACAACTTGCGGTGATGCATATCACGGGCCACCGTAGGTTCAAGGTGACCTGCTTTTTTATTTTATTTTTAAAATACTTTTTGTGAAAATGAGACTGATAGGACGGTAAGGGAGCAGGGTGCACTCACACAAAAATATATCATATTAATAACACGAACACAGACACACAAATGTTTTGTTTTGTTTCCCTCTACACCCCTTGCAATCGACACCAGTGTGCGATCTACCGGTTGATCGCGATCGACATATTGGGCACCCCTGCTGTAGACGTATAAAGAGTAATAATAATAATAATAATACATTTTATTTATAAGCGCCTTTCAAAATACCCAAGGACACTTTACAATCAAAAAGAGCAATAAAACCACAGATAAAATTATAAATAATAAAAAGTTTAAACTGTATATGCAATTTTAAATAGGTGGGTTTTGAGATGAGTTTTGAATATGGGAAGAGAGTCGATATTTCGGATGTCGGGTGGGAGTGAGTTCCAGAGTTTGGGGGCAGAGCGGCTGAAAGTTCTGCACCCCATTGTGCTGAGACGGGCAGAAGGTACACAGAGGTGGAGGGAGGCTGAGGACCCGAGGGAACGAGAGGGAGCGGAAATTTGAAAAAGGTTTGACAGATAGGGGGGGGGCAAGGTTATGGATGGCTTTGAATGTGAAGAGGAGTATTTTGAAGTTGATCCTCAGTTTGACAGGGAGCCAGTGGAGCTGTTGGAGGATGGGGGTGATGTGATGGAAGGAGGGGGTTCCAGTGATGAGACGGGCCGAAGAATTCTGGACCAATTGAAGTTTATGGAGGAATTTGTTGTGGACATCGAAGAGAAGTGAATTGCAATAGTCGATACAGGAGGTGACAAGACTGTGGTGGACAAGGATGGCAGTGGAGTGAGGGGTGAGAGAGGGACGGAGACGGTTGATATTGCGTAAGTGGAAATATGCGGACCGGGTTATGTTATTAATATGAGAATGGAACGATAGTGAGCTATCGAGGATGACACCCAGGAGAATGGTGTTCCCAGGCCTCTTCGGAGCTTCCTTGATCAGTTTTACTTGAATTTTTGCATACATTTCGGACAGCTAGCCGCTTCACTGTCATGTGTCTGTGTTTCAATGTATTTATTTTTGAATCCATTTCTTGATTACTGTTTTCTCATGTTCCAATACATGCATTGTACCTTTCTCCTGGCTGCTACCTAAATTACATTTCCGTAAGATTTTGCAGTAGTATTCCAAGTGAGTTATTTGGGATGAAGTTTGAAGTAATATCATTAGTTTCAGGCTATTATGCAGCTAATGACATCTATTATGATAGCTTACAACAAACATTTGTTGGTTCTTCCTTTGATAGAGCAAACCAGCAGACAACCCGTCTTCTTTGTCCAGAGGTTTTTATTTTTGATCATCCATGTGGTCTCATCCATGTTATCTAATTATTACGCCGCACAAAATAATGAATGAACGAAACCACGGCCCAGTTTCTTTAAAAAAACCACAGCTTGATGAACTGTTTTGTTTATTGATCAACAGTGCATTACAACTGTATGGCTCCGAAAGATAACCTCTACAACCCTGCATTCACAAAAACATATTTTTAGTACACTGAAAACAGCACGCAAATATAATACATCCACCCACACCCTGATAATATACAGGCGTGTGCAAACACCGATTATAGTACAGCGCTATTATAAATTACAGGAGATGCTTTGACTGAATGATCAGTAACACAAACGGCATCGAAGATAAAACACCAGAGCTCTTCCTGATCTCCGTGCATCCTTCGTCGTTTGACAGTTAACAAGAAATAACACATAACAAGGTAGAATTACTAATTGAGAAGGTAAAACACATCCAGAGAGCATGTTTAATCATACTGGATTATTTTTTTTAAACATTGTGAAATAAAACAGTCCAAAAATTAAAACCGCCCATTAGTGGATATTACCATCCAAAAGACCATCTGAGATGAATGATGAGGGGGCGAGAGCCTCACAGATTAAGAAGATCGCGCAGCGTCTGGCTCTCATGAGGTCAGAGGTCATTCATACACTCCAACATCTGTGAGATTGTTTTGGCACTGTTTTTTGTTCAGAATGCACAGTTGAGACTTCCGCCACATACAAAAACATTTGACAAATACTGTATATCTAATTTGGTGTGTACCGGGAACTCAACATAAACTCTGTATGGCAATATGTGATCATACAAATGACACAATCATGTGCCTGTGAGCTGTATGTTTTTTTTTTTTTAAGCACAACTGTGTTTACTTCATTGCTGTTGGAAGATGAACTGGGAGTTTTCTTAAACTTTATCCTCCTCCTGTTGTTTACTTTTCCATTTCATCTCAGCATAGTGTCATATACTCAAAGTATGTCATATACTCAAAGTACCAGAGGAGCTGGGAAATGACTGTAAAAAGCCTCAGAGGTTTGGCTTACCTATATAAGTTTCATGTTAAGAGGTAGCTTTTGAGTGTCTCTGTTTATTGGTCAAACAACCTGTTCTATATTGGCCACATCTGCAAATGTCGGGATTAATCATCAAGCTTCCGAAATTCCAGCAAAGCAAGCAACAAAACCTTAAGATGTTCTCAAAATATTTTGGGTCAATGCATGATGCACTTGGCTGGGTTTAGACTAAAGATTGATGGTATCTCACCTTGTCATTTACAAACTCAATTTCAATGAAGTTGGGAGGTTACAATAATATACGTTCAACCCATATTTACTGTATTTTCCACACTATAAGACGCACCTAAATGTATTCAATTTTCTCAAAATCTGACAGTGGGCCATCCTAATCCGATACACCTTATATATGGATGAATATTCTGTAGTATTTTAAATGATCTGTAAAGCGCTTTGTTATAGCTGCAGTGGTTGTGTAAGCTCGATATAAATAAAGATGTACTGTATTGTATGAAGGGCGGCCCGGTAGTCCAGTGGCTAGCACGTTGGCTTCACAGTGCAGAGGTACCAGCTCAGGCCTCCCTGTGTGGAGTTTGCATGTTCTCCCCGGGCTTGCGTGGGTTTTCTCCGGGTGCTCCGGTTTCCTCCCACATTCCAAAGACATGCATGGCAGGCTGATTGAGCACTCTAAATTGTCCCTAGGTGTGAGTGTGGATGGTTGTTCGTCTCTGTGTGCCCTGCGATTGGCTGGCAACCGATTCAGGGTGTCCCCTGCCTACTGCCCGGAGACAGCTGGGATAGGCTCCAGCACCCCCCGCGACCCTAGTGAGGATCAAGCGGTTCGGAAGTTGAATGAATGAATGAATGAATGAATGTATTGTATGAATTCCCTTGAGCGTAGCTCCATCTAGTGTCTGTATAACGTAACCACAGCCACTATTGTAGCTTCTATTCTATGTGCCTTATAATGCCGTGCGCCCTATATATAAAAAGAGTTCTAAAATAGGTCATTCGTTGAAGGTGCGCCTTATATTCCAAAATGCCTTATAGTGCAGAAAATACGGTCATTTGATACATTACAAAGATAAGACATTTAATGTTAAAATTGATAAACTTATGGTGTGTAGCAAATAATCATGAACTTACAATTTTATGGCTGCAAGACATTCACAAAAGCCCAAAAATGAAGAAAATGTGCTAATTTCATCTTGTACTCCATTTTTTAAATACGTTTTCCTCGTTCTGTGGTATTTAGGTAGAATTGTGAATTCTGAAATTCTTAAAACTATGTTATTAATATCCTGTACCTCAACAAGAACAACCAATTAAGATCACGTTTACCGTGAACAAAACTCACCCTCCATTTTCCTGAGATATTTAGTTACATCTGTAGTCGCAAAAATCTTGCGGTGGTTAATTTTCACTAACACACTGATGTGAGCTCATCGAAATCAAATATTTAGACGTACAGGTTTTTCCATGCTCGTAAGCTTATTGGCACCTTATCTCAGTTTTTGAAAACCAATACATTTTCCCTAGTGATGACAAACCGCTGACACACTTTCAGTTTACAACAGCAAATTTTGGACCCCTTTTTAAAAATATTATTGTGATTATTTTATTATTATGATTTAGTATTTTCACATTCTCCGGATGCCAGGCAACACGTGCAGCTATTCTCACGCCGGCGGAAAATGGAGTGATTTTAATATTTGCCAAATATTATCAAGGTCATAAAGTAATGCTGTGAAGAACAGCGGTGCTTGATAAAACTCAGATTTCAGCCACGCACAAACAAAACCCAGTCAAAATTGAACACTTGTTTCACAGAGAATGGAAGAAACTAAAGTTGGGGTCACTTTTGCAGATGTCGCGGTGGTTGGACAGGGTTGACGTCGGGGCTCCTCATTTCTTACTCAACATAACTCATCTAATGATGTCTGTACGGATCTTGCTTTGTGAATTTCGGTACAGTCAGGGGACTAGGAAAAAAAGTGCCTTCCCCGCACTCTTGGAAGATTAAATCACACAATTGTTACGATTTAAAGGGGTCGGATTTTGCTATTGTTTCAGGTATGCCTGTCAGTAGTTGCCCCCCTGCCCCCCCCCAAAAAAATACAGGCAGTTCACCACATATGATTTCTAGTTTTAATCATCATCACTGCCTCAACTTACCAATCAACAATGTCACAATCAGGTGACCAGTAAGTCGAAAATCAGACTGATGCAAAGGCCCCGGGCCTGGTACAAAACGCTCATCACCCTTCCGATGTCATCCAACGTAATATGAATGAAATTTGATTTTGCGCATGTGACATTTGATGTGCTCGGCTAAAAAAACGAGTGATTGACCTCCTGTCATATCTCGGTTTTGCAGCTCAATCACATGATTATCTCTTATTTGTGCGACCTGCTGCAGTTTGTGCACAACAGGAACATTTCGTTTGAGTAATTGTTCAGTCATTCTCCCTTGAATATTTGACACATGCTGTGGCTGTTGACGTTGTGTACTCGGTTTTTTTTGGTATTATCTTGTCTTGAATGAGACTTTACTCGTTCCCAAGATGAGCTTCAGACAGTATTTGTGCTAAATTTAACAACCCAAAGTACTTTGAATGAATTACCTAAGTAGGTCAGCCATTGTACATCCTTTGCATGGAAGAGGTGATATACTCCTTGGATTGCCAAAAGTACCAAGAAAAATGTACCACCTGTTTGTTAAAGCACCAGACTGTAATTCCATTTCATCAAAAACTGAAAGAAGCAAATTGCGAAGCACACTCATCACAATCACAGTCAAGACAAATGATCAGATCGGAAATAAACACCCCATATCATAATATGTACAGATTCTTCAATATGAAGATAAGCTTGTCATCGTCTCACTTAACCACGGGTTCTCCTGTATTCAAGTAGTGGCAGTTGTCACTGAGACAATGACATAAGACTATTTCATCTTTCTACACAAGAACCACGAAATTGTCTTTTTTTGGGACAGTTTTTGTTCACACAGTTATTCTTTCAAGACAGTTTTGCCATGTCAGCATGTTCATACAGTGGCTGCTTAAGGTGGAGAATCCGGTCTTGACTCAAACGGTCAAGTCGGTAAAGAGGATGGATGGATGAAAATGGGCCTTTATGCTCGTAGTCCATTCATGTCAGAGCCGATCTGGTCTTGTAAAGAGCAGATACTCGTCATTCTTTTCACCACTCAAAGAACTGCTAACCTTGCATCGGCGCTTGCAAATGTGCGTTTAATCACTTCCATTGAGGCAGGAAGTTGAAAGCGATCCCGGAAGAGAAATAGAAGAACTTGAGTCTGAACAGTGACTGGTGAGAAAAGACACGGGACGTACATGCGTGAAAATAGAGCACGCCGCCCTTGCCTGAAGACTTAAAAACGCACCAATTTGAATGTGGAGATTATACGGATTCAGTCGGAGACTGGTCATCAACGTGGTGCCTCATTGACTGAACGCTTGTAAGGATTTTCTTCTGGTGTCCAGCTAGAGAAACACCAATCCTCTGAAGATCTCTGAAAAAACAAACAAACAAACAAAAAAACAAGTGAGGTTACATTCCAAGAAATATCTGATCAACATTAGAGAACAACTATGAACCATTATCACAGCTTATTTTCTCTCCTTCCTACATTAGCTTTGGCAAATCCATCCACCTATTTTTCTATTATGACAAAAGGCAGGCTACGCCTTGGAATATTCATCAACCAATCAATCAATCATAGGACACACATTGAGACAGAAAACCTACACACAGTATATTCACACCCATCATTCATGACTAAGCCAAGCACTGCATCATATCTACCAAAGCAATGTTCTGCAATGAGGTTATTAACTGTAGCTGAATGTTACAATTTCATGAAAAATCATTTAAAAAGAAGAATAACGATGGAGACTATGGTAAAATAAATTGTATAATGAGCATAGTAAACACATTAAATCATGATGGGACAAGGGATGACTGGACAGTTTGTAAATGGGGTTGCCAATTTTGTCTACTTCTACAGTGTAGACTACATACAAACAAACAAATCCAACGTCAGCCTGAGAGGGGAACACAGTAACACTGTCATGATCCTTTCCTGTTTGTTTTTCAGTCTGCGGTGGAATTGAAGAGTGTTCCCTCCAGAGCCGCACCTGTCTTGTATCATCATTCTGCTGCCTTGAAAAGCTGAGCAGACAACTGACTGTCGGATTATTCGGCTTTCTTGGGACACTATTATAAGTATTTTCTATTTTCTTTTTCTTATACATCGATATAGATATCTCTCTCTCTCTCTCTCTCTCTCTCTCTCTCTCTCTCTCTCTCTCTCTCTCTCTCTCTATATATATATATATATATATATATATATATATATATATATATAGATCTCTCTCTATATATATATATATATATATATATATATATATATATATATATATATATATATATATAGATAGATAGATAGATAGATATCTACCGTAAATTCCGGACTATAAGCCGCTACTTTTTTCCCAAACGTTCAACCCTGCGGCTTATACAGTGATGCGGCCAATATGTGTAATCTTTCTAACGGCCGCCAGGGGCGCTCGAGTAGAAACGGTAAGATTAAGACCGGTGGAATATATGCGTGGAGGAAGACTGCAACTTCTTGTCTTGTGCATCAATTAAATGAGCGTGAACATACCCTCATCATGGAAAATGCAAAAAGAAAGGCATATGACGCATCGCTATTCTGTTGCTATGTATATGCGGCTTATATACAGGTGCGGTTTGTGTATGCACAAAATTGGTTTTCCTCTAAAAATGTAGTGGGTGCGGCTTATAATCAGGTGCGCTCTATAGTGCGGAAATTACTGTATATATATATGATAACAAGCATTAATGCAGATTTATTTACCCTTGAAATTTAACATTTTAATTTTAAGATTATTTGTATTGATGTTCTCAAACTTTCCCATTTCATCCCAATACAGTAAGTAACGGCAAACAGCAGCAGAAGCAAACATGAAATATGTGCTGGAGCAGTAGATAATAGCGCTACGGGAGCCCAAATGAATAATCATTATTTTGAAAATAGAGCCATTCATCTCGTGTGATGGTAGTTTGCACCATGATAACAAAAGGCAGAAGGAATGGATGCTTGCAGGCAGCCAGGGGGATGGCTCTGAATGGCAGACAGATGCACACACGGAGCAGCCAGCAGCCTCCCTGCCAGATCTCCATCTCACAAGATGCACACTTGGCATGGGAACAATGCGAAACACATGAAGAGAGGGGCAGACGGAGGAGAAAGGAGAAACATTCAAAAGAGAATACATACTCTGCCGTGATTTGAGTGACGAGTGGCAAGGAGGTGAAGCCTGATCCCAGGAAGGAATCTCTGTATTGGCTCATTTTAAGTGCGGCCAGCCAGTCCTCCACAGAGCTCAACCGGCTCAGATCTGGAGCACCACGATCTAACAAAGGATGATGGGAAGGACTGGCAGAGGAGAGATGTGAAGGTATCAGAAAAGACATTTTAGGAGCCATTTCAACCGTTTCATACGTCCTTTGAATTTCTCCTCACCCTGGCGCAACATTGTTGGTGCCGGCTTTCAGGGATGCGGGATTGCGTATCATTTTGTCCAACATGTTGACAACATCGGGGAACTTTGGGCGAGCGTTCCTGTCTTTTTGCCAGCAGTCCAGCATCAGCTGATGGAGAACTGTTGGACAGTCCATGGGAGCTGGAAGTCGGAAGTCCTGCTCAATGGCGTTGATCACCTAGGAAATTGGAAATATAGACTATCTCAGTGTTCACTTCTACTTGCTGGAGCTTCTTTAATGCTCACTGTAATATGAACACTAAGATAATATGTGGGACCACAACAGAGGACTGCAAGTGTCATTCAGAAAGGTTGAATAATACAAGAAATGGCGAGGCAAAAGACGCCAAGTGTCATAGGAAATGCCATGGTGTATCTCTGCCTATTCTCAGCCAAGCGCCCTTAACAGCGTTTGCCTTTAAACTTCGCGGTCTCTTTCATGCCTTTAAGAAATCAGAAGTGAGAACGCTTGAAATGATACATCATGCTCTTATTTATTTTTTATTTTTTGCCGCTTGAATGGAGAATTCTAAGCCAGTGTCAAAATACTTGTAAGACGACCGCGTGGCACGCTGAGGGAATGACATGCTGCAACGACTGGAAATGCTGCAGCTGGAATTTGCGCTGTGGATGAACTCCGCTTGACCCTGAACGTTTCTTAAGATTTGTGCTGGGAAAAAATATATATATATTTCAAAGCGTTGCTGTCAATCAAAAAAAGCAGCAAGTGTCGTGAAACTTCACAGGTCTGTGGATTCATGATTTATTCATGTTGAACACAGCACCTGTGGTAAACCCACTGACAATTTCAATTCGGTCCCGTCATTCTGAAAATATTTTGGGGCGTGTGAGCTGGATAAATGTGCAGCTTCCTGCATATGTGTGAGTACTGCAGCGATGCGGGAGGTTCATGCATACTTAATACGCCACTAGACCCTCGTTAGCTGCAGTGCTACCGCATACTTTCCCCATCATTATACACCGCCTTTTCCATCATAAAAAATGTCTCCATCCTTATACTGTCTCGGTCATGGCTCTACTGCGTTTTCTTGCTTCAATGGCTCCAGGGTAGCCATCGAAGGATTAAGATGTGAGGTTTGCAACGGAGATAAACAGGGTGTGAGGAAAGAGATGAATTGTGAAACAACAGGGAAGCCGTGTACTTTAGACAGGATACTTTGACAAGCAAACATTTCAAGAAGGATTCAGATGTAATGGATAGTCCGGCAGTTATGTAATCATTTGCTACAGCAAGGTTTGTAAATGTGTTCTGTAAAAAACATTAGGAAAAATCTGGATCCTCATCTGGTTATAGGCACTCACAATGTAGCTCACTGGAGAGTTGCTCCAATTTCTCGTGGACAGTATTCCAGTTAACAAGCGTGTGAAAGAACACTCAGAGTACCGTAGTTATTCTGGCCACTTGTGAAGTTGGTAGAGTAATAATATTTTGGTTAACACTGCAACATTTTTTGTCATTCCTCAGGAAATAATGCATGAATTACTTTTAATTCTATCCCCCCCCCCCCCAAGATAAATATTCAATAAATAATGAAGCATATCTACCAATGCAGGAATCTCAATTTAGGTATGTGCCGAAGGTGGCGAACTATTAAGGTGGACAAGTTAGTGGTAATCCTAACTGACATTGCTTCTGGATTGTTGTGGCATTCAAAATATTCAAGTGTTGTATTGTACTGGTTGTGGACTTGATCATTAAAAAAAAAAAAATTGTCCCAAAACCATGATAAAAAAATTACATATTCATAAAAATGATCCCATAAATCATGACAGCTAATTTTGCACTTGGGTAAAGTCCTGGAGTGGATGCACAGAGTGATGTGGGAATCTGCCTGCCTGTGTGGAGTTTGAATGTTATGTTCGCCTGTGCGGGTTTTCTGCGGGTATTCCGGTTTCCAACCATATTCCAAAAACATGCACGATAGGTTAATGCAGTGCTTCTCAATTATTTTCTGTCATGCCCCCCCCCAGGAAGAAGAAAACATCTTGCGCCCCACGCGTCTATAAATTTGTCTATAAAATTGTTATAAGTACACCTCTGCATAACACTGCATCCTTGTTAATGTATAAGAGAACAACAAAGAAAGAAATATGGGCCAACTTACAACAAAGAATACCTTTATTAACTGTAACAGGAAAGATTTAAAGATTCAAACTGATCACCAACATTAACTCAGGAGCACAATATTAAAAAAACTTTAAGGTGCAAAACAAAATTATACAAAATAAATTGTGCTGATTTTTGTTAATCAAAGATGATGTCTGGATTAATGGCTACAATGAGCACAATTTGCAATGCACAGCTTTTCGAAGCGAGGTTTGAAGCAGGAGACGGCAACTCTCAGCTCCTGCTCAATGTGTAACTGGGACCTGTACTTCAGTTTACTGAAGTAGCAGTCACAAAGCGGGATGATTGTTGGCAATATTCGGCACGTTTTTATTTAAGTGACGCCTTAATTTATTTGGCTTAATGCTGTCTGCTGCCAACATTTTTAGGCAGAGGAAGCGCACCGGTCTTTCCTCTTCTCCCACCGTAGTCACAGTGAAGCCAAGTAGAGCTAAGATCGGTCCTAAAAAATTAAACCCGACCCGGCTAGAGCCCGAAGCAAACCCGACATTTCATATTTTATTTGTGAGGACTCGGGAGGAGGAGGGGTGATTTCTGATAACAAAGCCTGTCTTTCGTAATGAAATCTAAGTTAAACAAGACTGTCTAAACATTTACATCTTATATTTCTGTTTCTGCAGAGGTTACATTAACTGTCAATTTCCCATCATTGACGGATTTTTTTAAGAGTGGACGGGGAATATTTAAGGCCGTCCGTCATTTCCACAATCCAACACGCCACACACACATACCGAGTGCAAATCAGCAGTGACGAGAAGTCACCAGCAGGAGTGAAAAGACACAACCTCAGAAGTCAGACTGTCTTTCTTTGTCCCTAAGACACGCATGTTACTTACATCTTGGTTACTCATATCCCAGTAAGGCCTTTCGCCGTATGACATCACCTCCCAGGTGACAATCCCATAGCTCCAAACATCTGAAGCTGATGTGAATTTCCGATAGGCGATTGCCTCCGGGGCTGTCCACCGCACTGGGATTTTACCACCCTGAGAGAAAGAGAGAGAGAGAGAGTTCGGGATTTATGAAGAAAATACTAATGACACACCGGATTAGATTGGATTAGTTCTTGACAAAACGCCAGGCAAAACCACTTCTCAGAGAGAATACGTACTAAAGAGGGCAAAAAACGATGAGGACGCCAAATTTTTTGGGGGGTGGGGGGGTCTTGGAACGAATTAGGGCATTTACATGGAAAACACGTCTCTACTTACATTTTCTAGCTAAGAAATTTCTTCCAGAGTCAATTAATTTCGTAAGTAGAGGTACCACTGTACTGGCAATTACATGTGAGTCCACTGTGTAACTGTGTCCTGTGTTGGGTATTATTTATGTTCACATAGAAACTACACTATGCAGTTTATGGTTGACGATCCTAAAGGTAGAAAAGCACCATACAGGTGAGGCTTATTGATCATTTAACTCCAAGACACTTCTAATTGGCTCATCTCACTTTTTCCTCAGCCATGATGGGAATCTTTTATTTGGGATTTTGCAACAAAATATTCCCAAAGTCACCACTTGTGGTTGGTCACTATTTGGTCACTCATTTATCAAGACTAAAACTTACATGAGCTTCAGTGACATTTCAAGGATGGTGGGCAACACAGAGCACATCATTCAATCATGAATATCGACTGTGTGTATTTGTTTGTGTGTGTGTGTGTGTGTGTGTGTGTGCGTGCTCACCAGCGAGCTTGTATAGGTAGGATCAGAAGTATCTTCCTCCAGATAACGAGACAAGCCAAAGTCGGACACCTTACACACCAGGTTACTGTTAACCAGGATGTTGCGAGCAGCCAAGTCTCTGTGAACGTAACTCATCTCTGCCAGGTACCTGCAACCAGCGTGATTTATGATCGGAATGTGCATTATCTTGTGCCAGCTACTTGTGCACACCACAAACGTGGAATGGGATTTTATGTGCTTCCGATTCCGTGTCATCTTTGCTTGAAATAGGAATGGGATTTAAGGCTTTTGAACACGGACACATTGGATTTCGACTCAGCATGCAGCCTAGGTGTGTTTACGCGAACGAACTATCTGACTGAGTACAGAGGAATACAGAGCAGTACCATGGTTACAGTGTGTATTTCTGTACACCCACAGAATGTTGGAGCTGCTCTTTAGAGGCAACTGATGTGTGTGGGGTTGAGTCCCATAAACGAGACCAGATTGCATCTGTGATCACCACATGAAATCTCATCTTCATGGAATTGCTTTGGTTACACGTAAATGTCATTTCACATAACTGAATCATTATTTTTTTTAAAACACCTTTTTTTTTTCTCCCATCTTGATGATGAATGGGTTTGTGCAGCAGAAATGTGGGCGCGAGTATACCTCATTCCAGAAGCGATGCCTCTCAGCATACCAACCAGCTGGATCACTGGGAATTGCCCGTCATTTTGCTGCAAGAGCATGAAGCAAGAGAGGAGTCTTTTTCTTGTTGGTTATCGTAAGAAAAGGTCTCATGTCAAGTGAATACATTCAACCCTTTCATGCACCCTGTAACCCGAAAACATGATAAGCTGTCCGTTGTAGTAAGCGCTGTCCCTGAAAGGGTTAAGCAAAAGTGAGCTGGAACGAGGCTAGAGACAACAAAACAAAAACAAACAAACAAAAACTATCATTTACACTCACATTCACATCTCGGGTCAATTTAGAGCAGGGGTCACCAACGTGGCCAAGGACCACGTGAGTGACCCTCGAATCTGTTCTAAAAATAGATCAACAGTGAATTGACATTGCGATTTCTTCGGAATATTGTATAAATGAGTGAGTAAACACTTAATAGAGATTTGTAGAAATAGATTGTTGGATACTGATATTTATCTGTTTGACAGTTTTAGTGAGAAATGATTGACATGACCAATGTCTTCATATCTTTAATCATCAATCACAAGTGGTGTTCCGATTCGATTGTGAACGGCCAATTACCGTGGAAAAGTACATCATTAGCATGTCATGCAGACCCCTTCATTGCAGATCACATAAAACTGTTCACGTGCAGCTTTAAAAAAAAATAAATTGTGCATGCAAATACTTGTTTTCTACTTCAAATTTTTCTGCTGTAAATTGCGAATTTCTCCATTGTTACACAAATAAAGGTTTTCTTATCTTATCTTACTTTGCAGCCTGTAGCCAAATAAAGACCAGTCTGTGTGCAGTGCAGTGTCTCCTCCCCCATTTCTTCCCACTACACGGTTCAGACCAAACCAGTAACTAAATTACAATGTATGTTTGTGCATTTTCTGAGCAGTCGATTTGAACCCTCGTGCCATGCAGGTACACGTCATGTACACCTGCATGCGTTGTGTTGCAGAACAGATGCATGCCATGCATGGGTTTAAAGACTGTTCTGGTTTTTTTGTTGTTGTTTTTTTTTTAATAATATGGAATAAGATGGAAATTTGCATGGTAAAATCTGATTCATCATTTATTAAACAAACAAAAAATGACACAGTCATCGATTATTAAAATAACCATTAGTGAGCAGCTTTAATATTGAAAAACATGCAGAGAATCCACGTGATCGGTATCAGAATCTGTGTCGGCCAATCTGGCACATGGATGATTGGTGGCAGCATAAAACCTGATCCCGAATAAAAACTAATAATAGCATGATTAAAGGTAATTTGGGCAAATATGTTATTTCGGAGGTCGCCAGTGGTTAGCGTGTCGACCTCACAGTGCAGAGGTGGAAGGTTCAATTCCAGCTCCGGCCTCCCTGTGTGGAGTTTGCATGTTCTCCCCGGGCCTGCGTGGGTTTTCTCCGGGTACTCCGGTTTCCTCCCACATTCCAAAAAGATACATGCTGATTGAACACTGTAAATTGTCCCTAGGCGTGAGTGTGAGCGCGAATGGTTGTTTTCTTCTGTGTGCCCTTCGATTGGCTGGTACCCGGCACAGGATGTTCGCCTACTGCCCGAAGACAGCTGGGATAGGCTCCAGCACCCCGCGCGACCCTAATGAGGATGTTATTTTGGAAGTGTGTATCCAAGTTTACAGGTTAAAAGGGAAGTGCCCAATGAGGGTTGATTACACCGGTAGAAAAAAACAACTGCAATTTGAAATATTTTCAGAAGGAATTAATCATCTAGAACTCATTTTCAGCATCTTGTGTGTTTTGACAGGTCACTGACCCAAGTACCTCAGGCAAAATGCATCTACATGTATGCTTAAAACATGAATGACAACACCCTACCGACATATTTCAGATTTTGTTCCACTTTATTGTTCATGGAAGTAGTTTTGTTGACTATCCGGAGTGAATAACTAATTCTAACCTATATTTGTCATGAATTTGCTGTGTATCACTGCAGGGGTGTGCAAACTCTCGGATTTTCTCCAAAAGATTTTCTCAAAAGTACAATGCCGAACCTCTGTTGGGTAGACTGCAAAGTGATGCTGCAAATATGTTGCATATTTGAAGTTTGTGTATTTGAGTCTATGTCTTCCAATTCACTTTGTGTATCATGTTGCATCTTTGATCCTGTCTCACATGCATGCACACACTCCCAAATACACATACACACAGGCACACACACTTTACAGTATATCGATTTTGTTCACTCCAAAACGGTCAGATGACCGCACCAACAGTGGTCTTGATCGTTGTGTGTTTGTGTGTGTGCGTGTGTTTGTGTGTGCGCACGTCAGGAGATGAAACCTGAGTCAAAACAGGTCACACTGTGAGAAGTGGGCATCAAACAGTTTTTCCCTCTGTTTTGAGCAGTGCCTAGAAAGGGGATCAAACGGACGTACTGACGGACAGACGGTGTGCTGGCAGGACAGGGAGGAAAAAAAAAACACAAGAGAAAAGGTAGTGGGGAAAAAAAAAAGAGCAGGAGGTTGCTTCTTTCTTTTGTCTTTTTCCGGAAAAGCTGCTGAGCCCCTCCTTGCCCATCTGTTTCTCTATGGGGGTGTATTTCTTTGTGCCCACGTCAATTCCACCCAGAAAATAAAGAAATTGCAACCAATTGTTCACTGAACTCATCCTACGATGGAGTTCTTTTAGTCACTAAGAGTAGCATCAAGATGTCATTCCTTTTTGAGGCTGATAATAGCAAAAAAATGTTTTGTTATAATAACTTTAAATCCCTCAGGTTGTCGATGTTAAACTCATTCACTCCCAAAGACGTTTTTATACGTCATTTCAGACTTGGTTTAGAATTGGCTGGTCCTGAATGAGTTAAGTGTGTTACTACATACCGTACACGGAGTAACAGACACAATATTCATATTTTTATAGAGAATCTGATGAGGACTTTGAAATCACATACATTACACTGACTGTCATATACAATACAGTGACGGATCTCGGCCACTAATATCTGCACAGACTTGGCCCGTGACCTAATTTTATGTCGCCGGCTAAGGCAAATCATCTTGACTTCATAACTCTTGCAAAAACCTCTTTTAACCGTTTCACGCACCAATAATGATAACCTGTAACCTGATAACATGATAAGCTGTCCACTGTCCGATGTCCCTGAAAGGGTTAAAATAATTTGAATACCGTAATTTCCGCACTATAGAGCGCACCTGATTATAAGCCGCACCCACTACATTTTTAGAGGGAAACCAATTTTGTACATACACAAGCCGCACCCGTATATAAGCCGCACGTGCCCACATTAAAACATTTCAACATATTGCGTCATATTCCTTTCTTTTTGCATTTTCCATGATGAGTGTATGTTCACGCTAATTTAATTGATGCACAAGACAAGAAGTTGCAGTCTTCCTCGACGCATATATTCCACCGGTCTTAATCTTACCTTTTCTACTCTAGCGCCCCTGGCGGCCGTTAGAAAAATTACATAAATTGGCCGCATCACTGAATAAGCCGCAGGGTTGAAAGTTTGGGAAAAAGTAGCGGCTTATAGTCCGAATTTACGATATATATATATATATATATATATATATATATATATATATATATATATATATATATATAGAGCTGTCAGTTTAAGCGCGTTTTTATCGGCATTAATTTAAATGAATTTTATCGGGATCAAAATTTTTCTCGCGAGATTAACGCGGCAGACGTCACAGCGGATGTTACGTTGCTCTATAAATAAACCAGAAACAAAACATCAAGCGCTCAATTATTTACTGGTTTGTAATTTCAAAACCTTCAAATTGTTGTGTATATATGAAATGATGACGTTAACCATACATTTATAAGGGTGCACGGTCATGACGGCTCTCAGAGGCAAACCATAAGTAGGAGGTGGCCCGCGACCAAATGAGTTTGACACCCCCCGTGTATTTTCTTTTGAAACGCTTGACTGTCAAAGCCAGCAGCTGTTTTCCGCCCAGCTCGAGCAAAGCCATCCAATTTCTTGCTGCCACAAACAAACCAGCGAATGAGATGCCGCCAAAGGTGAAACCCAACACAGTTTGAAAAGCTAAATAAAGCTCAGGAGTTACCCCAGCAGCAGAAAGACATGTTCAAGGTGCTGCCAAAGAACTTGTTAAACTGATGATAGACTCATCAAACTCAAGACAGGAAGTATTAGCGACGGAGGTTCAGGAGACAACCTTGACAATATAAAAACTGTCAACAGCCAATGAAACAACTCACTGCAGTCAGATGTGTTTCAGGTCTGTGACAGTCTGATGGCTGTAACAGACAAGATGGAATATCTAGTCCATCTAGGAGCAACTACCTGGTGATTGATGGAATGGAGTCACCGCATGAGACCTGGGTTACAACAGAAAAAAAAAAACGTAAAAAAAAAAATGGAGATGGCTCATGGAAAGCTGGATTACAAAGACTGTGATGCATCATTATTAAATTCGTGTGGTACGAGGACAGACTCTACAATTCTGTAATGCATCAAATCTCTAAAAATGCACCCAGATCGACATAGTGGGGACCTGACAGGAACTGTGAGGAGGAAGACGAAAGAACTAATCCCGGAACTAATGCTAAAATCTGCAGGAGAGAAAGGAGAGATTGCCTGTCTCCAAGAAACAAATTGATCATTCATTCCCCTACTAGTGCAGCAAATCCACCAAGACACTCATGAATAGGCTTGCATGATCTTGAAAAAAACCCCAGACTATTCACTTAAGTCAGACGAGGAGCAACTAACTGTTTTCAGTTCCTTTGCATTGGCCATGATGCACAAATTGCTAAGTCGAGCACTGCTTGATGTGTATTATGAAAAAAAACAATCAATGAAAAAAACAGAAGTGTCATTTCACACCACATTTTATTATCCAATGAAATAATTTTTTCTTTTCAGGTTAAAAAAATTAACAGACTCAATGTATTATTAGCTAAATAATTGTAATGAGTGTGTATTGTACTGTACATATTTTCAAAGTCATTTAATGTTATTAATTCCCCTAGATATAGTTCTCCAATTGGAAGGCAATGCACGTCTATGGTTGCATCTGATTGGTCAAAGTCAGATCAAAGCATCCAATTACCGTAAATTCCAGACTATAAGCCGCTACTTTTTCCCCAAACTTTCAACCCTGCGGCTTATACAGTGATGCGGCCAATTTGTGTAATTTTTCTAACGGCCGCCAGGGGCGCTCAAGTAGAAAAGGTAAGATTAAGACCGGTGGAATATATGCGTCGAGGAAGACTGCAACTTCTTGTCTTGTGCATCAATTAAATTAGCGTGAACATACCCTCATCATGGAAAATGCAAAAAGAAAGGCATATGACGCAATATGTTGACATGTTTTAATGTGGGCACGTGCGGCTTATATACGGGTGCGGCTTGTGTATGTACAAAATTGGTTTCCCTCGACACTGTTTAATTCCGACACTGAGGACGGTGACTTCGATGGCTTCAGTTCACAGGAGGAAGATGAAGACGGCTCAGCGTGATTTTTACAAGTACCGGTATGTTCTTTTAGCAGACCTGTTATACTGTGTTGCTATTCTGTTGCTAGCGTGTTGTTAGCATGTTGCTACCGTTTTACTGCCGCGTCACAGGCACCGTTTGGGAAGAAAGTTATATTATTATTATTGTTAAGTTATATTATTAAAACTTTGAAAACTCTCTCTGTGTACCGTCTTTCTTTGTAAATATGTTTACATGTTTTAATGTGGGCGCATGCGACTTATATACAGGTGCGGCTTGTGTATGTACAAAATTGGTTTTCCTCTAAAAATGTAGTGGGTGCGGCTTATAATCAGGTGCGCTCTATAGTGCGGAAATTACGGTACTTTGAAAATGACAAGAGCGTCATATCATCTTATTATGTACTGGTGTTCAGGGTGTGTAAGATATCAACCCTCCTAAAGAGCGGCAGGGTTTTTTAACCAGAATTATTCCCCAAATTATCCAGGTTTGCCTTTGTTATTTCCCACAACTCGTTACTTGCCTCCAATTGTGCTCATATTGTCATGGTACCACTGGTGAGAAAGGACACTGTATGTTTCTTTAATTATGCATATCCAGTCATTCTCTTCTAATTGTGGAACATTTTTGACATTATGGCCTATGCAAATATATTACAAAAAAAATAGTTGCGCCTCACTTTCACTCAAGGGAATTTTTGACTGCATCAAATTTGTCTCTGGTGAGGTTAGTTTGGCCACGTATGAAATATCGAAATATAGACTGTTTTGATGTGACCTTGGTACCAAGCACTTATGGTGGACTAAGGCAATAGTTTTTGTCTAATTGACAAAAGTGCTTCACTGTCTGGTAGCATCGACCAAATTTCACAATTTACGGAAAAGCTCTGTCCCAATCTCCCTTAAAAAGCGGGGGTTGACCCTCTATGTCGGGTATTTCACGATTTTTCCGGATGCTTGCGCAATGCTCGTACGTTCACAAAAAATTAGTGCATGATGCAAACAAATAATCGTTTTGTGAAACTTACCCTGAGAAATGAGTCAAGAGCTCCATTTTCCATGAATTCTGTGATAATCATGGTGGGCCTGCTCTTGGTCACAACGCCTTCCAGCCGAATAATATTTGGTTGGTCAAATTGGCCCATGATTGATGCCTCAGACAGAAAGTCCCGCCGCTGCCTCTCGGTGTAGCCCACCTTCAGAGTCTTGATGGCAACGGGAATTTCTCTTTTCCCCACGGGTTTTAGTCGGCCTTTGTACACCTCCCCAAACTCGCCTGGAAGAGAAGACATGATGTGGCTCAAAATCCAAACTTTTCCACAGAGAGAAATCAACATGCTTGAAGCGAAAAGAGATGGATTCCAACCACTGCTGAGTGTTGCATTGTGGCTCAATTCACAAAAGAGGGAACTTTTGTCTCTGAATCACAGATACTTGAGGGCTGCTATGCTATGAAATGCCATATTTCTTTTTTAGGTTAGGGGCTAGCGTGAACATGTGCAATGGTGGCTACAAGTGTGTTAACAGGTTTGTTTCGGATTTACTCTGGCGAGATTTCTCAGACCTGTCAGTATTTAACCTGATAAAAAGATAAGCTGTCCACTGTACTAACCGCTGTCCCTGAAAGGGTGAAAAACATTTTCAGCTTGAATAGACATACATGATGTGCCGAACAAACGGAGCAGTGAATCAGATGAGGGCTTTCTGACGACCCATAAGCTCTTTATCGTGCAGCTTTTGGTTGATGATGAAGATACCAAAGTGAATGTTACGTGATGCTTTTATTCCAGACGGGAGAACCAAATCACCAACCTCACCAGAGACAAATTTGATCCAGTCAAAAATTCCCTTGAGTGAAAGTGAGTTGCAACTAATTTTTTTCATTTATTTGCATGGGCCATAATGTAAAAATGGTTCCACAATTAGAAGAGAATGAATGGATATGCATAACTAAAGAAACATAGTGTCCTTTCTCACCAGTGGTACCATGACAATATGAGCACAATTGGAGGCAAGTAATGAGTTGTGGGAAATAACAAAGGCAAACCTGGATAATTTGGGGAATCATTCATTATCTCAATATGTTGTGAATATATCACATCAATGTGGTTCATTCGCTATGAGTCATGCTGCACACCCCAAATTAGAAAAGATTGAGATGAAAGATGTTTAAGACCGTAACTGAAAATTTGACCTGATGGTGGCTTTACAGGAAAGATCATTTCATCAGCAAAAATAATAGGTTTCATCTTCTTGTGGCTATTCATACTGCCAGAAAACATCAGAAGATTTGTATGAAAATGTTTTAAGGTACATCAATTCTAATGTAAATGTTTGACCCGATGGTGGCGCTGGAGTACAGGTAATTAAGTATTCAACAAATAAACAAAGTGCCTGACACAAAGACCAGGTCAACAAATTCATGTCCATCATTTTTTTTAGAGCCAAATGTCCCTGGGGTCAAATTGACCCCAAGGGTAAAATGTGCCAGTACTACTTGAGGATACCTGTAAACTGTTTTAAATTGTTTTTAAAAATATGTATAATAGCTGAATTTAGTTCCCTGAAAGGATTTAGGTTTATATTTGAATTGTTTTCTTTTTTTTAATCTGTTTGTTTGAAGTTTCACTTTGTACTTATGATAGCTCCAATGCAAAACTACAATTTTGTGCAACACATCAAACACAATTTTACACGTACATTGCAAGCATTGACACAACTTATTATCCTTAGGTGGATGTCTCAGCATAAATGAAAGCAAATCTCTCTCAGCTTCAAAGCACCCCAAAATAATTGGAATTGCTTGTTCCCGCCTCATGCTCACTGACATGTAAAATTGGTTTATTTCGTCTACTGTTATCTGCCGTTTCAAGTGACGGGCTGTCTTGGAAGGTGCAACAAGCATTGCCAGTGTGTCTTTTGAAAGCATTGGGAAGAATATACAGTGGAACCTTAAAATGACGATTATTACTGACAAATGAAGACTTTGCAATAAAAGTCACCTAGACAAACTTTTCGGGGAATTTATTGAAAAACTTAGTGACTGTCTCCATAATTCCTGGCTGGCAGTCAACCAATGAATCTAGTGGGACTAGCGTGGCACTGAAATGGTTGGTAAATCTTCTAAGGGACAATGTCAATTCTTATGACAAGGAGTTTGAATGTACAAGCCCCAATTTCAATGAAGTTGAGACAGTGTGTCAAGGCAGAAGCTGCAAAACAACCGAAGAAAGATAAAAGTTTTGTCTGAAGGGGCCCAAAAATATATATTTATTAAAAGGATAAAAAGAAATTCAAGAATCAATATTGGTCCGGCTTTCACTTGCTGGTGTGAGCTCAAAGACGAGGAGGGATTTCCGACCGATGCTCCCTTTGCTCTGTTCCTGCAAGGCTGGTAAGTAGTTTTTGATGCTCAAATCAAAATGAGAATTTTAATGTTAGCTATCGAAAATTTGTGTGGTAGCGATAGCCAACAGCTTGATAGTTAGGCGATTCCACACTAGGGATGAAATGGCAATACAGTGAAACTCCTCTACAATGAAATCATGTTTGCAGCAAGAAATTTTTCACAACCAGGGGTTTTTCACTGTAGCAAATTTGATCTCAGATGTAAGCACACACACACACACACACACACACACACAAAACGTATGTGTACACACAGACACAAACGTATGTGTACTCTATTTTTATTCCAATAGTGCATAAGTATGAGCACACACTTATTTGACACTTCATATCGTCAGTGTAGAAAGAAAAAAAAGGCAAAGAAATTGCGAAATTTACGATCAGCATTCACTTTCATCAATTTCTTGGAAAAAGTCTTTCATTTTGCTTCCTCCGTCTTTCATTTTGATCACTTTTACCCTCTCTTCCAGCATCAGACCTCTTCTTGTCTTAGCTGCTTGATATCCAAAGGTCCATTTTGTAGCCATTTTAGCAATGCAACGTTCATGCTGCGTCTGAATCTAATAATAACAAATACTTCCTGGACCCGGTGGCTTTTCTTTCCACCATCTCACTATCTCTAACTCGACCTCCCCTCGATCGCCACCCGAGACAGCGTTGCTCAGCTGATGTCATGCAATGAACTTTTAAAGCCAGTCACGAGACGCTTCGTAGTCCTCGATGGCCTTCTCTCTAATTAGCGCTCCAGTTAGCGTAAGGTTTTTAGCATGATAACAAGTAAAGCATTCCAGGAAACGTTTGTTTATTTGACTGTCCGTCGAGCCACAAGCAATTTACTCTGAGCAGCTAATCGGATGCATTCCACTCTATCTTCCACGGATCTAGCTACAGTATCTACACATATAGACAGTGAGGTCCCTCTTGGCCAATCGGAGGCCAGGACGATGCTCGATAAGCCAATAGCAGAGCAGCTGAGTATGTTGTGTTCAGGAAACTCGCAGCTGTGACCGAAATAAACATCGTTCACTATGTAAACCAGTGTGGTGGTTGCTGTTGCCGAGCGAAGCAGTAGACGTCGCTGTTGGATTAGACTTCGTTGTAGTGAATGTCTTCGCGAGGCAGGAGCAGAGAAAATGATTTTGTATAACACAACAGGGTTTTTTTCGTCGTATGTGGGACAGGAGAATGGGAATGGTGTTAATGAATGAAGATTTTTTCACATTCGGGGGAATTTTCGCCCATGTAGGTTTCGTTCTAGAGTAGTTTCACTGTATCGCGACATAAAATTGTCATTGATGTCATGTCACGGTATGAACAGCACCGCATCTGTTGAATGGGCCAGGTTATTTTCGATTTGTGTGCTTATAGCACAAATCTGGTGGTTTGTTTATGAGTGCAGTTTAATTTGAATTGAGCATCTTCTGGCTGTTTTAAGGCCCACGCTCATCGCAACACATGTCAGTTGCTCCACAAAACTCAATTTGCAAGCTGTGTGTACATTCGCAAGTAAGTTCATAAATATTAAGTGTTATTAGTGTTATCAGCTGCACACAGCATTGTGAAACACATAGAAGACCATGATACTGTCATGTTCCGTAATGGGCAGCAGGTGGCAGGCGTTCATTTCTTCTGTCTACACACCTGCTGCCTATTTGTCAATGATTACACCTGCTTTATCTAGACGCTCTGGCTGTCTACTCATTGCCGGAGTATTGCATGCCGTGCCACTGCTATTGCCCATGCTCGGTTAAGATTATTCAAATACGATCGTTGTTTTGTGACTTTGTCGTCATCCCAGTAGGGTTATTGAGAACGCGTACTTTAAGTAGAAAGTGTCTTATCCTTTCCTTGCCGTTTTTTGCAAGCGCTTTATTTTTCACGTTACATTATTTCCTGGTTCTCGTTTTTACCAGCGTTTTCTGTTTTTTATTAGGCGGAGTTCTGTGTTTATAATAAATATTATTTTGTGACAATTGCCTGATCAGTGTCTGCTACTTCAGGGATCCACTTATTCACGTTGCTCTGTTGCGTACGAAGCAGTCCTTTTTCCTGCTTTGTGCGCAACGTGACAGTCCTAACAACATAATTATAACAGTAGAGTAAACAATACAATGTGAAGATTTTTGATTGGTAGTACTTTCCCTGAGAGACTTAAAAACTAAAGTTGATCAGTTTTATTATAGATAATAAAGAATATGATCATAGAATCTCGAAACAAACATTACTGCACGGTACTACGTCCTGAATATTTGTGTGCCAGAGATGATTGACACAATCGTCAATGATGCCAGAATATAAAAAAATGCTCACCTGAACCAATGACTTCCTCAATCTTGACACATGAGGGATCAATTTCCTTGGCAAACTCTCGGACAGCCTCATTGGGGTCTTCGTAGGTGAAAGGGTCGATGTAGATCTTGACCCCGGGTGAACTGTGACCATCAGACAGGGTGGGGAAAGTCACTGTGGGGGTAGGACCACTAAAGATATCACTTCTCAGTGTCACCTCTGAAAAAGGAGAGAGGATAAGCACAGCTTTATACTTTGGAAATACATTACACATTGTCGTGGTCGAAACTAAAGGTTGCAGGTAGGACTTTGACTAGTCTCAAATGCAGCAGAAAGTAAATGGCTAGGACTGCATCTGTCCAAGTCTGCTGAAAAACAATAAGATACTTTATAATACTGTACCACTTTTTCTTTTATCTTTTGATCCGCCTAAACAATGTAACAAATGTAAAATGAAAATAGGGGTTTTCTCAGTCATTTTAGATGAGATTAAAATATAGATTAGGGTCTGTAATTAATTAATCGCACTAATTTTTTTAATCGCTTGACAACACTATCAAAAATATATAAAATATGTTGGCAGTTTCAGATTGTAAAAAAGTATATAATATGTCTCTTTAAAAATGTTGTTACATAAACTTTTGAGACAATCATTTTGGGCATTTGGAGGACCCATGCCTGGAAAGCAATTGTTAGGGCAGGAGCAGCTACCGCTGAAAGGTGCCTATTGTGTGTGTGTGTGTGTGTGTGTGTGTAGAAATGTTCTTTTTCTTCTTCTCATTTACAATTATGCATCCATCCGTTATCTGAACTGCTTATGCTCACAAGGTTCACGCCTGTCAAAGGGGTCACACGACAAAAGATAGCACTGTTTTTGTGGGGTCCTGTATGCATGATTGGTCACTTTTGGTGTTGCTGTTTAAGTGCTGCTTAAGTTTAAGGTTGACGATTTAATACTTTTTAATCCCATCTCATCTCTCTTAGACACACTCCAAAAATCTCTTCAAAACACTGGAACTGATAATAACTACAAAGGGAGAAGGGCTCCATGTCATCTTCTGTTTGTAGTTCCTATGGATGTAAGGCCTAATTTCCAAATACTGTGTATTTAACATAACCAATTGTTTATACCTCCCCCTGCATTGTACTGCTGCAGCTTATCACCGTACACACTCTCTTTCAACTGCCTTCTCCTGCAGGGGAAAAAAGCAGATTTTGTAAGACAAGAAGGTAGATAAAACAGCTATACATACAAATACAAAGGCGGGCTAATTAGTTGGCCTTTTGTTAACTGCAGTTGACTCAATGTCACATTTTGGGATACTTGAAAAAATGTATCAACAAGGAATGCAGGAATGTATTTGACGTCACTGTTGTGTTTTGCTGACTTTCATCTGGGGATAGAGCTGAGGGAAATAAAAACCTAATCTTTGCACTAAAACCTTCCTCACCGGGACATGGGCGAAGTTCTGCCGGAGGTGGAAGTTGAAACTCTTTCTGACAAATGTTCACAGTAAACCCTCATAATACAATTGGGCCTGTCAGGTCAGACCCACATCTTTCCACACCATCGTAGCTAACGCACCACCAGGAGGTGATCAGTTGAGAGCTCGGCTACTCTCTTCACCCGAGTCTCCAAAACAGGGCACAAGTCCGATGACACCACCACAAAGTCAATCATCGTACTGCAGCCTAGGGTGTTCTTAGTGCCAAGTGCACAGAAGGATACACGTTTGAACATGGTGTTCGTAATGGACAATCCGTGACGGGCACAGAAGTCCAGTAACAACACCGCTAGGGTTCAGATCAGGGAGTGGGGGGTCATTGTTATTGTTCACATTTAGGACTCCGAAAAGTGTGGGTACTCTGAGCAGCTATTTGGTGCAGAGGCACAAAGAACAGTCAGGACCCATCCCCCATCCCAAGGCGGAGAGAGCCTCTCATTCACTGGGGTTAACCCCGATGTGCAGGCGCCAAGCCGGAGGGCAATAAGTATGCCCACAGATGCTCTGCGCCTCTCATCGTTGGCAACACCAGAGTGAAAGAGAGTCCAACTCCTCTGGAGAGGACGGGTCCCAAGCTGTGTGTGGAGGTTCGTCCGAAAATGTCTCATCGGAACTCCTCTCGCTCACACAACAGTTTGGATTCCGTCCCTGCCAGAGAAGTGGCACTCCATGTCCAGAGAGTTATGTGCTTCTTTAGCTGCCAATCCGGCAAGATCTCAGTTCACAGGGCACCCAACTTCCTTGACCCCTCCCATAGGTGGTAAGCCCATGGGAAGGATGAACCACATGGCCTTTTCTGGCTGTGCTTGGCTGGGCCCCATGGGTGCACGCAGCAGGCACTCGCCAGCGAGCCCATCTTCCAGGCCTGGCTCCATAGGTGAATGTGTGGGGGGGAGGGGGGTTCCCGGTGACCCGTGTCTGAGCAAGGCATAATTGAGTCCAACATTTTCATTTATCAGAAGGGGTCTGGCTAAGCTGTAGTTGTAAATTGTAAAACTGATCAGCCTAATCAATGTAGTGTGAGCAGAATAAGGTGGCCAATCAATGATAGGTTTCATCATGAAAAAGGGGCTGGAAGTCTACGTGGATCACTACCTGTAGTTTGAGCTGCCATTATCAATGTAAAGATTCCCACGTTAGAGTCCTAATTACATCTTAATGAATTTGAAATTCCTCTTCAATGAGGTCAAATGGACTTTTCCACTGGCATGCATGCAGAGTATGCGGTGCATTCGTGTGCATTTTTTATGGGTGTATCACCTGGTACAAATGATGGCGATGGCAACCAGAGAAACAATACAAACTCCGCCTACTAAGGAGCCTGCAATCAAGGAGAGCTGCTGTCCAAGCTCTGATTTGAACTCATCTGCAAAAACATACAAATATTGTTCATTCAAGTGCACTCTAGATGAATTGTTGAAACCCCTAAAATGAGACAAAAATAAATCATTTTGATGCCTGACTAACTGCAGTGTGAACGACATGTTAAATGTGCTTCAAAAGCCCACATACACGTCAGGTAGATTGAAACATTTCCAAACGAGTTGAACATCTCATATCGCTTGATTGTGCATGTAACTCCCACTCCTCCACACACACCTCCACAGCACTCTCGCAGCGCACCCACACACTTACCGTCAGTGAGTGTTTGGAAGAGCATCTCTTTGCTGTAGGCTCCGTAGCCAGCCACAGTGCGGGCCCTCACCTGGACCGCATAGCCGGTGCCTGGCCTCAGCCCCTCCAGAATCACACTGGGTGTCTCGCTCTGAACTACTGAACTATTAAACTCTGAAGGGTGAGACTGTGGGGAAAGAATAGAGAGAGAACATTCAGAGAAAGAATACTGACCCTCAACTGAACTTTCCACATGATCAAAAACTATGATGACCTTCATCTAATGTTCTTTTTGTTGAATTACACTTCAGCTATGTCATGGAATGGAACATATCTCCAAAGAGCAGGACTCGGTGTGACAAATTGCTAAATGGTAGTTTTACTGCGAGTCACACATGAACCCAACTTGCCAGCACACCAGACAGCTACAGCTGATAACTTGGATTTAAATGACAATCCCTCTCGCTGCACAGAGAATTTCTGCTTCATCCTTTGGAAACTGGTTTATATAATATTCATTTATTCAAATAGCTCTGTGTCGACATCAATTCACTCAGATGAGCAAGTAGTAGAATTGTACCTGATTTTCATGCAATGTTGATCTTCTTATATATGTATATATATATATATATATATATATATATATACACACACACACACACACACAGATGCACGCGTATGTGTATTTATTTTTTGAAAGAGAGAGAGTTATTGTTGGTGGCACGGTGGTGGACACTGGTGAGCACGTTGGGCTCATAGGGAAGAGGTGTATGGTTTGATAACGGCTCCGGCCTTCCTGTGTGGAGTTTGCATGTTTTCTCCATGCCTTCATGGCTTTTCTCTGGGTATTCCGGTTTCTTCGCAGATTCCAAAAACATGCATGGCAGGCTAGGGGAACACTCTAAATCATAGGTGTCCAACTCAGGTCCTGGAGGGCCGCTGCCCTGCATGTTTTCCAACTCTCCCTGTTGCAACACACCTGATTCAAATGAACAGGTTCAATGTCAGGCTTCCTCAGAGCCTGCTGATGATCTGATCATTTGAATCAGGTGTGTTGCAACAGGGAGACTTGGAAAACATGCAGGGCATTGGCCCTCCACGACCTGAGTTTGACACCTATGCTCTAAATTGTCCCTACAAGTGATTGTAGGCTACAGCTGTCATGTTCCGTAATGGGCAGCAGGTGGCAGGCGTTCATTTCTTCTGCCTACACACCTGCTGCCTATTTGTCAATGATTACACCTGCTTTATCTAGACGCTCCGGCTGTCTACTCATTGCTGGAGTATTGCATGCCGTGCCACTGCTATTGCCCATGCTCGGTTAGGATTATTCAAATACGATCGTTGTTTTGTGACTTTGTCGTCATCTCAGTAGGGTTATTGAGAATGCGTACTTTAAGTAGAAAGTGTCTTATCCTTTCCTTGCCGTTTTTTGCAAGCGCTTTATTTTTCCCGTTACATTATTTCCCGGTTCTCGTTTTTACCAGCGTTTTCTGTTTTTTACTAGGCGGAGTTCTGTGTTTATAATAAATATTATTTTGTGACAATTGCCTGATCAGTGTCTGCTACTTCGGGGATCCACTTATTCACGTTGCTCTGTTGCGTACGAAGCAGTCCTTTTTCCTGCTTTGTGCGCAACGTGACAACAGCACCCCCCGCGACCCTTGCGAGGATAAGTGGATCAGGAAATGGATGGACTTTAAATCTAAATCTTCGTAATTGCGAAGGAACTTAACGATCAAGAAATTAAAGCATGTTTTTATAATTGTTGGTGTACATTCAACCAGATTTTTCTTTTTAGTTTATCTATAATTGAGCTGGTCCCATCCATCGATTTTAAAAATCCAATTTGAGCACAAAAGCTTACCCACCTCTTAAACTCCATATATATTCCTGTGCCTTCCTTTTGCCTTTTCAGTTTTATATTTCATATATGTTTAATAAGGGTCCACACAGAATGTTTATCTGAAAAACCTCAGTTTACATCAGCCTACCGCTTGTTGATAACATGTCAGAACTATAGGCCCGAGCTTATAAATCCAAGGCTACTTGGTTCATGATGGCATGAACAATGGGGGGATGGAATCATGCTGTAAGGTTGAAGGAGGCCTGGAGGTTGATGGCTCACAGTGGGTTGGAAAAAGAGAAAAGGAACTAAATTAAGGTTAGGGATGTAAAGTGAGGTACTACATCAAACGAATTAGTTGAAAAGGCTTTGAAAAGTCACTGCATTTTGACTTCAGTAACTATCACTGCCCAAAAACAACGTGTGTGTGTGTGTGTGTGTGTGTGTGTGTGTGTGTGTGTGTGTGTGTGTGTGTGTGTGTGTGTGTGTGTGTGTGTGTGTGATTGGGGACTGAGGGGAGGTTATGCCGGCGCCCATCTGAGAAGGTCTGGTACCCAGAGATAAGCAAAGAGGAATGAATCCTACCACCGTGCGCCATATTACATTTGTGGAATTCAATCCTCATTATCTACAAGAGTGAAGGCAATGGATGGGGAAGTAAGGAGGAGGGGTTGAAGAAGTGGAAACGAAGACGAAATGACAGTATAAAAAAGTGGGGAAAATAGTTGGCATACACTTACTGTCTGTAATTCATTGTAATCAATATAAATAGAACACACCAAAATGTCAACTTTTCAATGAATGTTATCTTACTCCTTAATTAAACATTCAACCACTGGCCTGATTTTTGACAGCTCGCTGTGTCAGAACGCAGCTCGCACAATTTTTGAGTGAAGTATCTCTTTGTTTTCTCCTACGCTTTTCTA
This sequence comes from Hippocampus mohnikei, assembly GCA_026261675.1. Lineage (NCBI taxonomy): Eukaryota > Metazoa > Chordata > Actinopteri > Syngnathiformes > Syngnathidae > Hippocampus > Hippocampus mohnikei. The sequence goes on along the minus strand of JAKGUB010000332.1, from coordinate 16,913,207 downwards.
AGTGATCTATTTGCTTTCCAAGATACAGTTCATCTTTTCGTTAGCTTGCCATTATATTCTCACTCGACACTTTAACAGGTATTCTGATGAAGTCTGTAATATTCAGTCATGAATTGGTATCTTTCAGTTTGACATGACAAATAACAGTGGCCGCCAGGGAGGCAGTCCTTGGCGACCAGACAGCCTTCTCGCCCTGGGCTAAGTTTGCTGATGCCCACCGAGACTGAAAAAAATAGTATGTGAAGTTACTCTATTTTATTGAATCAAGTGGTGCACAAAATAAAGTCATTTGACTGCAGGTACATTTTTTAAGTAGAAGTATCGTTTACTTAGGAAGTGTACCTTGATCCAGATGATTTTATTTCGTGCAACCACTTGACGAAATAAAATTGAGTGAATACTCAAAACCTTTTTCTCAGTGTTGCCTCAGTTCAGGGGTTTCTTTGAACACCCCGCATTGTATCCCCTGTATTGTATTGTAATCTGAATGCCACTCCGATGTCATTGCTATTCTCAGCATACAGTTTAATATAATCCTTGTAGAGGAGGTGGCTGATAGTTGCTCCACTTCTGGACCGGCACCCAAAGCCACTCTTGGTTATGATTTGACTACAGAACAGCAGTGGGGGAAAAGCTTTTCCTTGAAGTATGCTATTTTTGATATGCATCTGTGAAACTGGCTTTGAGTTGGCCTCAAGAGTTGTATTCCATAGCCTTCTTGATGAATGTTCTTTGAATCCTGTTGATGTTAAACAGTTCCAAGCACTCCAGTATCCGTCCGTGTGTATGACATTGAGTCCAGGCATTTTTGTAGTCAATCCAGGCAGTGCACAGGTTAGTGCTTCTGGTTTTACAGTTTTGGGTGATTGCCCCGTCAACCAGTAGTTGGTGTTGGGCAGCCGCGTTGTTATTATCAAAGTCTTTCTGTTTCTGCCCATGTATTGATCCATATGCTCACTCATTTTGGCTGCTAAGATCCCTGATAGGAGCTTCCATGAGGTGCTGAGGCAGGTTATAGGTGGATAGTTTGATGGAGTGCCTTCTGGGGAGTCCTTCCTGATGAGGACTGTCTAACTTTAGGTTAGCCAATGTGGGTGTGTCCCTGATGGTAGTAGCTGGCTCATTTGTGCCGCCAGGCTTTAATGAAGTGAGCTTCTTTCTCCAGTATACGTGAATCATGTGAGGCCCTGTGGCTGTTATCTCGACATCCCCAACATACTTGCTCAGATATCCGCCACTGTTATGAGTACTGGTTCTTGCTCTAGGGCGTTGCTGGGCTCTACTTGTAAGTCTGCCAGCCACTGGGCATTGGTATTATGTGACGCTTCCTTCTCCCAGATAGTCTACCAGTAGTGCCCTGTCTCTGCCTTGACTGGGTCTGTTTTGGTCTTGCAACCTTTTCATTGCGAGTAGACCTTAGCTGGGTTGTTGAGAACATCATGATTGTTCTCCTGGCCTCTAACTCTGTCGTGTTTAGGCGGTTAGCCAAGGCATTAAGTCTTTACCTGGCATTCTCAAGTGCCTCATTTGTGGACATTATGCAGTATTTCTTGGGCATTTCTTTCACACGTTTGCTTTATTCTGTTAGGAGGCTAACTTCTTTCCGAGTCCACTTTTGCCTCTAGCCTTCTCTTCCACGGAATACAATGATTTGCAAATCATGTTCGACCTATGCTGAATTGAATACACCACAGAGTGTAAAATATGAAACGTTCAAACTGATAAACTTTGCTCTTTTTAGCAAATAATCATGAAGTTAGAATTTGATCCATGTCACATCCAGTTTTTATTCTGTGATGCACGATGACTGAACGGTTGTTTATTTCAGCAGTGAGACGGTGAGATAAGATGAGCAAGCAGTGTCATCGCTGCTGCTTTCACAGTCTTGATAACTGATATTACTGTGTTTGGTTAGCCCATTTTTTTGACTGTAATTGGCTGCTGGCAGTGAACGGTAGGGAAAAAGCACACAGACACACATTAGTCATCCAAATATACCTGATCAGAGTATCGTATCTCATAGTCGAGGATTATTCCATTGGGATGTTCAGGGGGCGGCCACGACAATGAGAAACTGCGGCTTGTTGAGCTCACTTGGTGCATTATGGGTACCACTGAAGGAGCTGTTAAAAATGCACACACAGGTGCACACGGTTAGCATTCTATCATACGAGAATTATGCAAATATATAATGATGCAATGACATCTGTTGGATTATTTACAACCATGGAAGAAACATGTTACCCCATCATGAATATGTGCTTACCACTAATGGGGCAGCACGAATAAGGACTACTGTGCATTTTACACCTAATTTTAAGAGCCAGTTGAAGTGAAATGTGTATTTATGGTTTTGCTGATGGGATTTTTATGTTGGTTTCTCATTACGACATTACTTTGAGGGGTGTAGGGATGAGATGAGAAAAAGAGACAGACAGCAGGACTCAGGATATTTGACTAGAGTACTGAACAATGTTTTATCAGCAAATGTTTTCGATGCAAGAAATTCACCGACAATCGAACTCTTGAGTCAGGATGGCCGTGAAGACTGGATATGTTTGTGAAATCATTTTAGTTTGACAGTATGAGCCAACTAACACGTGACCTCCCCTTATTAAAATGTTTACATTTACAATTTTTCATCGTTCTGCATATTATGGGTTGCATCATTTTCTCCTGGGATATGCTCAAATATTGTGCACGGTTTTAGAAAAAAAGGAACACTTTTTTTGGTGGTGTGCTAAAACATTTGGGATGAGGGAAATTTGGATCTGGCAATAGATTTGGATCTGCTCAGAAAGTGCTGATGTACACGATGGATTACTTATCGAGATAGAATGAGCCGGTTGCCTCCCACATTCCAAAAACATAGGAATTAGGTTAATTGAACACTGAATTGTTTAGCACGGATGGTTGTTTGTTTATGTGTGCCCTGCAATTGTCTGGCAACCAGCTCAGGGTGTCCCCGGCTCCCTCTCCAAAGATGGCCGCAACCTTCGAGATGACAAAGCGGTTCACAAAATGGATGGATGTATGTATGGATGGAGTTTGGGATGGTAAATGGGCTGTCACGTCTATAGTACTTTTCTACCTCGGGTATCCTGGAAATTAGGTTGCACTCCAGAAGAGAATAACATTTCAATCTGAATGCAGGTAGATATTTCACTTGAGTCTGTCTCTATAAAGTCCTGAGGCACCAGGAACTTGATTGACTTCTTCACAGTCTGTGAGAAGTACGTAGTCAGAGACTGGAATAAGTGTAGGGCAAGTGGTTGATGACCAGAGAGAGAACTAAGAGGCATTGGCAAAAATGACAGCATGGTGAAAGGAGGAAGAACACAGAGGAGTGTTGGGGGCGGGCTGGGGGAGGGGGGGGGCAGAAAGACATGGCAAACCGAGAATATGTTCTATGAAGTGAAAGGCTGCAGCTTTTGCAATTTCCTATACCCCCCTAGACATCTCTTTACTGACATAATCCACAGTGCCCCAGGGTACGATTATACACACCCCACAGATGGCCGGAAAAAAACACATCCGCTCATGGAGACAATGCTTTTGCACTCACCAGCTTGATTGGTTGTAATGTTGATTGACACCTGCTGGGCGGGATAAGGGCTCTTGTTGGAAACTCCATTGACTGCCTGTAGAATAGTAACAGAATCAGCAATTTACATTATATACATATACGGTCATTTAAGCTTTCTTTTTGAATCATGGATAACATGATAGAATACATTTCCACAAAGAACACATAGACTCTAAAGCTAGAAACATGGACACCTTAATGACCCCCCAATACAAGAACTGTGTCCCACCAATATGCTTCAAAAAATATATACAGTAATTTCCGGACTATAGAGCGCACCTGATTATAAGCCGCACCCACTACATTTTTAAAGGGAAAAACATTTTGTACAAGGTATTAGCCGCACCAGTCTATAAGCCGCAGGTGCCCATATCGTGTAACATATTTACATAGAAAGACGGTACACAGGCGGCCGTGAGAAAAATCTTGATATAAGCCGCTTCATTAAATAAGCCGCAGAGTTGAAATTGTGTGACAAAAGCCGCAGCTTATAGTCCGGAAATTACGGTATACAACATCCTCTGTTTTGTGTTAAGATAACTGAGTTTTTATCATTATATTTTGCAATATTGAACTGCAATGCTTGCCGCACTGAAGGGGGTTTATGTATTTTGGTAATATTAAAAACATCTACTTGGATCAATATGATACAACAGTCCTTCACTGCAAATAACAACCACAAAAATACAAATATTGTTAAACAAGTGGCTTATTAACAGTTTCAGTCCAACATATGCATCATTATTTCTTGATTTTTGATCATTCTTGCGCCAGATGTCATCATATTATGCAGGTCTATTAAAAGAAACTGCCGGTGAGTTTTAGAATGCATGCTTTCCATTGCTTACAGACAACTCCTAAACTCTTGGCTGACATAGCTGTCGCAGACAGATTTGATCATCTATGAGGTAATTCATTAAACAGTTATTTCCATAACTGCTTTAAATACACTCTTCAGCCGATTCATTTCAAAGTCAACACAGCAAATAAGTGCTTGATGCAAGTATGAATTTTGGAAACGACATCCTGTACTGGCCCATCTGCTGCAGTTTGTGGTTTGGTCAGTAAAAATGTCACCGCTCAAATAACATCCCAGTCGAACTATTTTCAGCACGCTTCAAAGGATTAACTTTGCAATCGTTTGCCATTTCTTATGGCTTGTTGTCACAATAATCCGATGGTGCCAAGATAAGAATATTTATGCAGACTCGAAGCAGAAAACACAATGTCGAAGTGCTTTTGTTCAGTGTTACAAAGTGTTTCAGTGCCACGCCAGATGGAGACGATTATCAGTAGCCTGCATGTAAATGTCAAGGAGAAGTGTTGGTAGTATTAAAAGATGTTCCTATTTTTGTTTTGTTAATTTGCTTCCTTTTGCTAAATTGGCATCGCTTTGATAGGATCCTCTCCCTGCATATTGGATTGCTTTTTTTGTGAGCTTTGGATTTCTCTGTTACATTTCATATGCATAACGGGATGCTGTACAAACATTCGTGTTGTGTTTCTGTTTGTATGCAGTTTTACAAGAAAGTCTTCCATAAAAATATCAAACGCTGGATTTTCATCTTCGTGTTTTTATTGGAGTATTGTGTAGCCTGCTGTCTACACCATGCTCTCATGTCAAACACATGATTAGGGCAGAAGAACAGGTCTATTTTAATACATTTTCTTGCATGAAGCACACCCGATTATAATTGCATTATCTTTGTGTTCGAATAGACAAATACAATGTTGTCATGTTTTAATGTTTCATTTTGTTACATGCTTGATTGACCTCGAAATGCTTGTGTTCAGAACATCATGGAAGCACAGAGAATCAGGGGTCAATTTGAGGTCAAGGGACCCACAAGCGCATGGTACCTGACCACATCTCAGAGAGAAAGATTTAACCCTCATTAGTAGACACACTGGCGCCTGTTATCTGACAACTTGGAAAGGAAGATTTAACTTTGGATGGAAGGGAGTACTCTGTAGGAGTACTCGTACACTCCATCATGAGAAAGGATCACGAGCCAGGTTACAGACGTATCAGTTCATGGAAAGACCGCTCATTAAAATGTCTATGTTTCTGTTAGTTTATGGATGTTGGTTCTGGTACCAAGGGAATACTTTGTCTTTGGGGGGTCCACTGAGGGGCGACCCAATGGGGCCGTTCAGGGGTGTGGTATGTAAATGAAGGTGGGAGTGTTTTTCTGATGTATTACTTGTAATTTGCATACACAATCAATAAAAAGTCCGGCAGAGGCTGCAGGGGTCGGGTGTGAGTGGCTTCATGGAGAACTGCACCTCCTGCCGGCAGTGAAAGTCGATCTGTTCCTGCGTTGAGCATTTGTTAACTGTCCGAGTGAAAATCTCTGACACTTTGTGAAGCATTGTATGTTAAATACTTTATTGTAAGTGTACTGTAAGTTTAAATGATACATTTAGCTTTATTATGCTAGCTTCAAATGAAATACAGCGCCACCTGTCTCCTAAACGTTTGTTCACCATGCAAGTATACAGGGCTTGTTTCGAGTGTAAAAGAGGAGTCTCCTCCATCAGATGAAAAAACAAAAATTTGTCAAAGTCAATCTGGGGATCAGTGGTTGTGTTATTACCTTGGCTACAAAATTAAAAATCTTGACAGCTCAACAGCTATAAACAAGCTAATACACTTACCAGCTAACCCACTTCCTTGCTCCCCACTATCCGGAAGAAGCTGAATCTGAATCAGATTTGCTGGCCATACATGCAAGAAACACACAAGGAATTCCCTTCCCAGTTACAACCCATTCAGAGGAACATGGACAAGACGAACATGAGCGAGACAGAACGATGCTCATTTTTCGCTCGGTCCCGGCGGCTATTGGAAGATGGTTGTGTTATTTACCTCTCCATTCCACAGACAGCAATGATTTAGAAGTGAAGATCGGGCACTGTACAAACACGCCCGAAACCAATTGACAAAGGAAATTAACATCGTGAAGAGAAGCTATGCAGAGAGGCTGAAAAACCAGTTCTCTGCTAACGACTCTGCATCTGTGTGGAATGGCCTGAAAGCAATTACAAACTATAGGACACCATCCCCCAAGCAGTGAACAAAAAGGGTCTGGCTGATGAACTAAACATGTTTTATTGCCGATTTGAAAAGGACACCCCCATTTCCCACATATGCCCACCTCTACCAGAAACTACTCCATCCACACCCCGACCCTCATTCTCTGCCCGACAGATCCACGAACAGAACGTGAGACGCCGCTTCAAGCAGCAGAAGATCAAGAAATCTGCGGGGCCCAACAGAGTATCGCCCTCCTGCCTGAAAGTCTGCGCTGACCAGCTGGCTCCGGTCTTCACATAAATCTTCAACAGATCCCTGGAGCTGTGTGAGGTCCCACCCTGCTTCAAACAGTCTACCATCATCCCAGTACCCAAGAAACCAGCAACATCGGAACTGAACGACTATAGGCCTGTCGCTCTGACGTCTGTGGTCATGTAGTCCTTTGAACGGCTTGTGCTGAACCACCTAAAGAACATCACCGGACCCGTGCTGGACCCTCTTCAGTTTGCCTACCGGGCAAACAGGTCTGTGGAGGATGCAGTCAACATAGGGCTGCACTACATCCTTGAGCACCTCGACAGCACAGGGACCTACGCAAGGATCCTGTTAGCGGATTTCAGCTCTGCGTTCAACACCATCATCCTGGAACTCCTCACCCCCAAACTTCTCCAGCTTGGTGTGTTCCCTGTGATCTCTCCCTTAGAGATAGGGTGAGAAGCTTAGTCATCCAGGAGGGATTTAGAGTCGAGCCAGTGCTCCTCCATGTTGAGAGGAGCCAGATGTGGTGGCTCGGGCATCTACTTAGACCCCGGGGACGACCCAGAAAAGTCCTTTGGTACCCTTGTTTGGTTTGGACCAAAAGCGGATTTTCAGTTCATATTCACATTTGGCAACTGAACTCCATTCTGTTTGTTTTGGTCATGCTAATGGTCGAAGAAGAAGAAGCCGTGCTTGATTGTTGCACCCTCTTGGCAGCATGCATGTACAAGCACTGATTTTGATGGGACAAATGTCGGCGCTATTTTGCTGCCGCCACTTGACAGTCCAGGGATGCTTGTGTTATTTGCCCCTGTAATGAGTAGAGTTTTTCACAGCACCATTTTGTTTCGTAAAGACGTCACCACTGTTAGACAGTTGGTACAACAGTTGGTGCGACTGGATGGATGGCAGCCAGAGCTGAGGATGAGGAGAGAAAGCAGCGTCGCTGTGGAGCGTGGATGCGTATTTGGAACTCAGAGCCTGTGCTTGGAATTTAAGTGGATTTAAATGTCACAGGAGAAGTGAGCCAATCTCGTTTTTCATCAATGGATGCTACAGCTTCTTGTTTACTTTCAAACTTAGCTTGTAGAAGACGTATGGGACGTCATGCACGTCTCTGTCTTTGTTATTGTAAAGTGTCCTTGGGTGTCTTGAAAGGCGCTTATAAATAAAATGTATTATTATTATTATTATTATTATTATTATTATTATTATTATTATTATTATTATTATTATTATTTGACAAGAAGGAACACTCAGCAAAGATGCAGACTACTGCTTTGGCTTTTTCACATCAAAAGGTAGCATGTTACCTGTGTTTGTGTGTGCTATAGCTTTGTATAATAAATTGGTGAATTAATTTATTTCATAGTATTGTGAGGTGAGGTGTTCTGCCACAGCAACATTTATCACCTCTCTTCATTCGTCATTAAGGTTGTTAGTATGATTAGTAATGTTGAAGTACTGTATGATTAAAACTATTACCGATATAATTAATAAAAGTTTTATTATGGTCACGGTCTTTGCACTGAAAAAAAAATCACATCTCATAGAATTGACATTGGTTTTAAAAGATGAACAAATCGACTATCATCCTAAAATGGGTTGAAGAACCATTCTTCCATAGAGAACATCCATCATTTTTTCAAAAGGCCAATTTACTCCAGGGAGCATATCCGATAAAAATCAATGGCCTTTTTTTTCACAATTTAAAAACAAGGATGATTTTATATTGATTCAACCAAATCGTGTGAGCCATTTTAAGATACAATGTATGTCGGTATCAAAGTGTGTATGCAAGATGATTGTGAATTGATTGTGAACAGATATATTTTTTAATCGTATCAAGACATACCAAACTGACAAGTGGCATCATTATGAGGAGAAATGAGCAAGCCACAGTTCAATCACACACCATGACAGAATCCCACACTGCGCTCAAAAGGACACTGAGATGACAGTTACAAGACAGGTGACCTTGCAGCAGGCACACAAGCCTGATGGTAAAGTTGGCTCCTGATCAACGTTTGAAGGTCAAGTTCAGTTACAGCCTGAAAGCATCTACGCGATTCGACTATTGGGAGCGATTCCTGATAAAATATACCTGCAAAATGTGCAAAATAAATCAAAATTCAGCATGGTTATCTAGTTCCTCATGTATCCTTGAGCAATGACATCCAGCCTGCTGTTGATGAGACACGAGATACTTACGATCAGGGCCGTGTAACAGCATTTAATGTAATCCTTGAAGAACTTGTCATGGAACTTTGTAAAAGTATCTTTCTTAACTTTTGTCAAAGAAATTGTGCTGTCATAATCTTCGAAGACAGCTGGGAGAGGCTCCCACATCCCTTGTGAGGATAAAGCGGATAAGACAATGGATGGATGGATGGATGGATGGATGGACAGATTCGATTGGGTCACCTCAGAATTTTGTGGATCATGAGCGAGACATATGTTGCCTTTAAAGGGTCAAAAATCAATTTGGCAAAAAGCTCCATTTTAAAATTGGAACATAAGATGGTCCATGAATTCTTAAATTCATATTTAACGGGGAAAAAAAATGCAGTTGACCTAATCGGAGTCCCAGATATGTTTTCATGAATTTATACTGTCTAATAAAATATTCTACTGGTATAGTAGTACCTCAAAAATTTCAACACTTAAATGTATGTTGAAAAAGAGGTCTGTGTATAACAATGAAATAAACAATACGCACCATGTCATGAAACAAACCTGTATGTCAAAGGTGTATGACGTGTGGGCCCGCAGCTTGCTGATTTCCACCTTAGTTACTTTTAACCCCCTCCGGCCTGGAACATATGCCACGCTGTCATCACATGGCTGACACAACCGTCGCTCACTGTTGTGACAACGGTTGCACAACACATTATAGGATAAGTCTTCACGATGCCCGATGTCACGTGGTGGATGCCACTCCAGTTGCACTGATGTCTGGTTAACAACTGAGACCAAGTTTCGAGGACCTGAAGGAACACCTGGAGAAGGAGATGGGATTATGAGAGCAAGATAAAACAAACATACCATACAAACAAACTAAACCCAGAGTGTACTTCTCCTTCATTATTCACAACTCCTCCATTATTTACAACAGAAATCACAGAACAACATCAAATTGAAAAAAAAACACACACACACAATTATGTACCGCAATTTCCGCACTATAGAGCGCACCTGATTATAAGCCGCACCCACTACATTTTTTAGAGGAAAACCAATTTTGTACATACACAAGCCGCACCTGTATATAAGCCGCATGTGCCCACATTAAAACATGTCAACATATTTACAAAGAAAGACGGTACACAGAGAGAGTTTTCAAAGTTTTAATAATATAACTTAACAATAATAATAATATAACTTTCCTCCCAAACGGTGCCTGTGACGCGGCAGTAAAACGCTAGCAACATGGTAACAACACGCTAGCAACAGAATAGCAACACAGTATAACAGGTCTGCTCAAAGAACATACCGGTACTTGTAAAAATCACGGTGAGCCGTCGTTTATGCCAAGTTTACGTGCAGCAGCTCTGTTTCCTTCTTTATCGGACAGCTCGATTGCTTTTAGTTTGAAAGCTGCGTCATATGCCTTTCTTTTTGCATTTTCCATGATGAGGGTATGTTCACACTAATTTAATTTATGCACAAGACAAGAAGTTGCAGTCTTCCTCGACGCATATATTCCACCGGTCTTAATCTTACCTTTTCTACTCGAGCGCCCCCTGGCGGCCGTTAGAAAAAGTACACATATTGGCCGCATCACTGAATAAGCCGCAGGGTTGAAAGTTTGGGAAAAAAGTAGCAGCTTATATCTCACAAAGTCAACAACTCACATATCAGAAATAAGACTAAGAACCCAACGCTCCATCGATGCTTTTAAACAAGACCTAGAAAAACAAAACTGGACCGAGGTCTACTCAAATGAAGACCCAAATACAGACACTCCTCGAGTTACGAACATCCGAGTTACAAACAAACGGTACATACGAACATTTTCGCGGGTCTGTCGAAAAAAAAAAAGTTAGATTTTGTATTGCAAGAATCATGATAGTTGACACACATGATTTGCTTCTGCGGGCCACATAAAATGACATGGGGGGGCCGGACCTGGCCCCCGGGCCTTGACTTTGACGCATGAGCTGCAATTGTGTCTGATAAAACTCGAACGTCATGGGTCAAATAAGTGCAAAACTGTAAACACAGGCCTGGGAAAAAGGTCATCTTAAGCTGACATGCAAGTTTTTCATTTATATGCTGATCGAAATCAGTCGCATATCAGCACGCCAGTGAACGCACTGGGTAAGATCACAGCACAGTGCTGCATCATTTCCTCCCTCAATATCGCATCACAGCCACTCAGTCAGGTAAAGGTCTTTTTTGTTACATTGCCTTTTGTGGTCAATCATTAGCATTGATTTCAACAGTGAAATTAAGTGAGTGAACTGTGCATGAACCATCTTTCAAATTCCCTTAAAACTATAAAGTTGTATCTAGGCCAGCAAGGACATGCACATGTCTAAAGATAGTACACATGCACGTAGGAAGCAAAATCTCCTTGTAACATTGTCACTGCCCAAAAAAAACGAATCTGCAAAAAAATAAATACGAAAAACAAATTTGGATGCAGAAACAATAAACATTTATTTACATCCAGCAACTCCTCACAACAATTAGAGACTGGAGGAGGGATTGTAAACTACTTTTTCCATGTATGTGTGCACAATAACACACACACACACACACACACACGAGCACACACACACACACGCACACACACACAAATACAATCTGACTTGCTGCAGAGACAGCCTGAAATGATTCATGTCTCAACCTACTTCCACCACGTCTCAATGGAGCTGAGAGCAGCGAGTGTGTTTCTAACCCTGCTCCTCGTCTTGCATAGCAATGCAGCCCCTTCAACACTCAAAACAGATCTTCACTTCACTGAAAAGCCAGTGGAATGTGGAAGATGAAAGGATGGCATTCTGCTGCAGCACTGTCACTGGTCTATAACACTGGTCAACAGAAAATTTAAATCAAAGATGGCTTCATGTGTCCCTTAAACAGACCTGCATCAAATGATAAATGCATCCAGTCGTGGTGCTGTATAAAAGTAACCTACATAGTTTTGAACAAATCTAGAAAATAATGTTGCTGACAGAAATTGAAAAAACATATAAAAAGATAAGCTTTCCTGTAATGCAATTTTGAAAACTTATTTTTCAGATCTCAAAAGTAAAAATCAAAACTCAGTACTGCATTATGAAAACAAATCACATTTGTACTGTTCTATGCATTCAATAAACTCACTATATATGAGTCAATTTTCTGAATCGCTTGTCCTTAACATTAATATACAGTCATACCTCGGGTTTCGACCATAATCCGTTCCAGAAGGCTGTTCAAAAACCAATTTGTTCAAAAACCAAAACCATGTTCCCCATTATAATCAATGTAATCAAATTTAATCCATTCCAAGTCTAGAAAACAACTTTTTTAAAGCATGTTTTACTCTTTTACACCATAAACTGGCATACAGATGTAATAAGAGAGCAGGTAATATGTAAAATACTGTACAAACATTTTGTATGTTTAATTTTTACCATAACATAACATTGTAACATTAAAATTCAAGTAATCTCTCTCTCTCTCTCTCTCTCTCTCTCTCTCTCTCTCTCTCTCTCTCTCTCTCTCTCTCTCTGTCTCATCGTGACAATTGTAGATTACATAATTTTATGCCTTAAAATAATAAACCCTAAAGTAATGGCTGTAACTATGGACTCTCTCTCTGCAACCCTGCGCTACGGTACGAGGTAACATCCTTCCATCCATTTTCTGAACCGCTTTATCCACACAAATTCAGTCTCGTCCATATTTAAAGTTTGCTGGGGAAGATATTCCTCGGCCTTGATGATTTTTTGAAACTCAACTTTTCAGCAGATTCGTTGTCTGAACTAGCTGCCTCCACATGACAAATCACGGAGCGTATCCCACTTCTTTTCCTAACCCTTTAGGCCGAGGGCAACTTTGCCAAAAACGCCTAAAAAGATGCACCAAAAGTAAATTTGTAGCTGTTCTTGAACCTTTTGGAGTATCAGCATAGTTTTGGAAACAATTTTAGAAAAATGCAAAATGTTCTGAATTAGAATTTTTCTCCCAAACAGTCAGAATCTGTGTAAGTGCTCATGTCACTGAACTATGGATGTTTGAAAACCGAAAAAAGGGTGAATCTTATGTTCGTCTAATTTATTTTCAAATCTCCAGAGAATCAGCTTTTAAAAGATGTATAACATGTTCACACATGTACTCAGCTGACGACGTGCATCAGCGATTTGTTTTGACAGATGACGGAGGGCCCCTCGGTGGGCCGTCCTAACTAGAAAAGGCTAAACTTTTCGAACCATCCTCTGCTTGCTTGAAAATCAAACTCTTCAGGAGCAATGCTAGGATCCTTTTTTATCAAATCTCCATACAATTGTCTTGTTTTGCCACAAATCGTATCTTGGCTAAGACTGTACCCTGCTAACTGTTTCTCATTTATGAAAATAAGCAAAAGTTTCTCCACTTGCAGCAGCGTATTGCATCCTCTGCTTGCTTGAAAATCAAACTCTTCAGGAGCAATGCTAGGATCCTTTTTTATCAAATCTCCATACAATTGTCTTGTTTTGCCACAAATCGTATCTTGGCTAAGACTGTACCCTGCTAACTGTTTCTCATTTATGAAAATAAGCAAAAGTTTCTCCACTTCCTCTAATATTTGTGGCCTTTGTTTGCGAAACAAATGATACCCTTTAGCCACGTCAGTGACTTTAAGATGGTCTTTCTTTTTTTAGGATGCTGCTGATCGTCGATTTCGGTATGCCGAACTCCTTAGCCAACACAGACACACGAACACCTGATTAATATTTCGCTATCAAATCTTTCTTAAATTAAATAGTTTTGCGCACTATTTTTCACCCGCTTTACTTCTTCCACTTGCTTTCTTTGGTGCAATGATTAGGGGCTGATATTTAATGCAGAAATAACAGTCCGATTTGCGTAAATGTCAACAATCACGATGCTTTAAACAAAAAAACCAAATCTTTATTGAACATGTCCGCTCACATTGGACGCTCTTTTTAAAAAAATATTTATTGAACACTTCTGTTCACAATGGAATGCGACATGAGGAAGCGTCACTTCCTTGTGTAAGGAAGGCGAGAGGAGTCGAGTGGCGCATTCAAGTGCGCTCCGTTTGGCCGAGAACCAATTTTCAGTTGTAATCGGAGGCATAAAAAACTTTTGGTCGAAAAGTGATTTGGTCGAGAACAGAGACGGTCGAAAACCGAGGTTTGAGTGTACCTTTAATTTTCTAAGACACTCCTCCAGGAGTGGACTTATTGTATGTCAGCTAATGGCAATGCAGCAACACACAGATTGAAAGTGAAAGCTTTTGCCCATCAATTCATGCTTATTTGATGTATTAACGTTATTCATTGTCTTCACGATATATATTGTCATGTCGCCCAGCTCGATAGGTTTCCCTGCTGAAAACTGCATGTACAACTCATTGTTGCGCTTGTCCTTGAGTGCATCACTCGGACCAACCAATCACAGACGTGAAACGTGCACAGGCAAAGCGGGAGTGCAGAACACATCTGATAACTTATGTGGGAAAAAAATAAGCTATACAGTGATCCATGGGTGTATCGCGCTTCATTTGCCGCACCTTCAGTACACGATTGGCTGCGCATCTTCACAGCCCCTCCCAGCACCTTGCCTTGTGTCTCGTCGTGCTGTTGACTCTATGATCGTTCGACTGACTCTCTCTGTCATACTGTCTCTTCTGTTATGTTTGCTACATGCGCGGAGGGGAAAGAGAGAGAGAGAGAGTGAGAGAGAGTAAGGGAGAGAGTGAAAGCAAGTACGCGAGAGAGAGGGGGGGAGAGAGTGGGGGGGGGGGGGATTGGGTTTGTCCAAAAAGCAGCAAGTCTCTCTTCACCTCCTCCTCATCAATACAGTTTAATTGTCTTATCATAAACACATCGGCTGTGCGGGGAGAGCTGGCCAGGAGGTAGCTGGAGGCTATCGGTGGCTGCACCGTCAGAGCGTAAAGTGAGAGTAACACAAGTCTCTGTCTCTCTCAGAGGGCAATGCTGATGAATGTTAATTACTGTGTGTACGGTTTTATAATGCAAATTTCAGTAAATACATGGACTGCTGTAGTCTTTATCTCAGATATGTAAAGTATAATCACTTTTTACATATTTTAAATATACTGGTACCCACATACATCCCTAGGGGAGGAGCAAACCCTTCTTTGCAGTTTTTCACTTCGAACGGGCAGATCCCGGGCCCGGTTCCCATTAACTATACTGCATTGTTTGGTGCTGTTTGGGGTTTAAAAAGAAAAAAAGAGGCTCCAAACCATGCATTTCATATGCCCCCCCTCAAAAGACTGATGTCTGGCGATGGGTCTGTTGAAATGGCAAATTTGGTAGGAGTTTAACGAGCAGTGTTGTCCATTACATTCCCGCCAGGACAGTGGTTCTTAACCTGGGTTCGATCGAACCCTCGGGGTTCGGTGAATCGGCCTCAGGGCTTCGACGGAGCCTCTCCCATGGCGGTTGAGACACACCTGACTCAATATGTCAATTAGTTATGACACGCCCACTTGGCCATCACTGGCTGCAGATGATCACGTGACATTGCTTGTCCAATCAGTCCCGTGGGAAATTTAGTTCGCTCTGTGGTCAGTGGTGTGACTGTCGTGATAGTATGTCGTAAAATTAAAAAAAAAAAAAATATATATATATATATATATAT